>CAMXCT020003524.1:517500-532500 GCA_947184155.2 Cladocopium goreaui
CCCAGCTGTTGAATGGCCCATTTTGAGACACACTGTTGCCAGACCGTTGCACAAACAGTGAAGCATGATTTTCCCAATCCGGTATCTGCGAGGATAAATTTGCATCCTGGGCCACCTTTCAATTCAGGAGCTTTCCGGCGCCGGTGGCGAAACGATGTGAACATTTTCATTTCAGTGCGGGTTTCATAAGTTTCTAGGTTAGAGTACCCCATAGCACCCCAAACTCCAAGATGTTTTTGCCGTTGTTTCCACATTGCTGTCCTATGGGCCATGTTGTGGGTAGTTCCCAGATTTTCCCCTGAACCAATTGAATTGGATCCTGCAGTACCCTCTGGGAATCAGA
This sequence comes from Cladocopium goreaui, assembly GCA_947184155.2. Lineage (NCBI taxonomy): Eukaryota > Dinophyceae > Suessiales > Symbiodiniaceae > Cladocopium > Cladocopium goreaui. The sequence continues at coordinate 517,844 of CAMXCT020003524.1, forward strand.
CGTGGCTGGCTCAGAGGTTCTTGTTTGCTGGGAAAATCCATTTGTTGATGGTTGGAAGCCCACCCATTTATGGGACAGTTGGGGATGGCTTACTATAGTTTTACGATTATTTACTGTAGTTTTACCAATTTTACGGTAAGTTTGGGGATGGTTTGCTAACTCTTGGGCCCCCGTAATGATAGTGTGAAATCAGTGGTGCTTTCCGTAGCACTTGGGCTCTTTCAGGAAGGGTTTAAAGCGGAGGCTGCCAGGAAGCAATTGGCGCTCCTGTGTGCCTGTCTGGCTCTCCTGTGTGACCTAGTTCATCCAGGGGGTTAGTCCAGCGGGTGCATGGGAGCCAGAACCCTGGCGCCGAACTGGCCGGAAGGCCAAAGAAGACCATTGGATAGGATTCGAGGTGGACACGCTGCTGAAGCTGTCAGTTTATGACGGCCGAGGAGCACAGCAGGGCCGTGCGGTGGCTCATCTGACTGGACAAGGTGAAGAAGGCCAACGATGCGAAGGGCATGTGTGGCTGAGCCGCTTGGTGGCCATTGAAGACCCATACTTCGATTGGTGGCATGACAAGACGTATGCCGGTGGTGCAGTCCCGCTCCACGCATGCGCACGGCAAGCGCAAAGATGCACGCAAGGGACCCTGTTCCGAAATGTGCTCCACATGGACGTCTTCAGGATCCTGCCGGGCCGGAGTGCCATGGGCCTCAAATGGCTGTCTGATGATGAGAAAGCTCGGATTGAGGGCATCATCAATTCTCGCCCCACTGGAACCGCCCCAGCTGGTCGTTCGGCTGGTGGCGGGCCTTTAAGGCGGGGACTGGAGTTGCCACAGGGGCCCCTGGAATTGAGGGGCTTGCGGCGGCCCTTGGTCATCGGGGCGCTGAGGATGAGATGGCCAGGAAAGAGAAAGAGGATGCCAAACGAAGAAGATTGGAAAAAGCATTCCCTGCGGACCCAAAGGAACCGACTGAGTCCAAGGACCTGGGGACTCTCATACAAAACCGGGCGGCAGCAGCGCCAGAGCTGTCTGCACTCAAGATGAAGGTGCGAAGAAAAAGAATGCTGACAAGAAGGACAAGAAGGGCAAGAAGGATAAGAAAAAGGCTGGATCGGGAGACAGCAGCAGCTCCTCAGAGCCCAGCTCTAGCTCTGAAAACCCGGTTTTTCGGTTAGCCGCCCTCCCCCAAGGAGTGGAGAAGTTACAACGTATACACCAAGAACGACCAATTGGCCAACTTATAACCCTGAGACGATTCAACGAACTTCTCCAGCAAAGCACAGCGGCATCAGGAGCTTTGCAACTGCCGGCAGTGGCACGGGCTTACCTGAGCCAGATTTATCTGGTGAAGTGCCCGGAAGCTGTGATTGGCCTTCGAAACTTCAGGGAACTTCGAACCCTGACGACAATGGTGGATTTGATCTGCAACAACGACGGCCTGACAGCCCTGGACATCGCCCTCAAAAGGGTGAAGGCGATCGAAGTCTTTGTGGCCCAAGGGACGTGGACACAGGCGACCCAGCTGGAATTGATCCCAGCCGAGGAGAACAACGTGCGTGGTTCCGGCAGGAACTGAAGGCCGCCCAACAGGAGGCCAAAGCCGAGAGCAAGTTGTACCAGGGCCAGTGGCCGAAGAGGAGACGCCCCTGGGACGCCGCTCCACGTCCCGCCGGCGGAGACGAAAAGAAAGAAGGAGGAGAGAAGGACGAGATGCCCCCGACAAACGGGACGAAAGGCCGAAAGGGAAAAGGCAAAGGAAAGAAGAGCAAGAGGTGGTGAGCGCCGTGTGGCCAAAGCCCTGTGTGTCGAGGGCCACGGCTGAGAGAGTCATCAAGTCCAGTGGGCTGGATCAGGCTGATGGCAGGCAGTTGGAGGAGAAGCTAATGAATGAGAAGGTAGTTACAATGGTGACTGCGCTGAGGGACCACATCCGAAGTCCAGAGGTGTGGACAAAGGTGGAGGAACACCTGGTGCGGGCGCTTGTGACAACGGCCAATTCAGACATGGATAAGCCAGTGCAGGAGATGGTTGAGGTATGGCAAGGCTTGAAATGCAAGCAACTCCACCCTCGCACAACGGACCTTTGATGGGTCGTCTGGGGCTGCCCGCCGTCCCTCTGGGAACTCTTCGGGCAGAGGGTAAGCTCTGGGAGATCTACAAGGGCGTGGAGGAAAGGCAAAAAGGATATTGCAGATTCCCTGTTCACTGAGGATATGATACCACAGCTCAATGAGCCTATGGCCCAGCATATGCTGATGGGTCGGAGGTTGTACGTCATAGATGAGGAGCGTGAGTGGGCACGACGGCTTATTGATCGCTTGGGCTTGACAGGCGAGGCAAGCTCGTCTCCAACGGTGTGGCAGATGGGGCTGCGGCGCTTGCACTCTCGGCCACTGTCGCTGAGTTTGACTGGGGTGGCACTGAAGACCATGATGCTTCACCGCCCTGGTCATTTGTGGAACTTCGTGAGATCGTGCAGCGGCCGGTGGTGGAGTTGCTCCCTATGGCCCTGCCCCAAGGCAGCACTTTGGAGGCCGAGCTCATTAGCCAGCTGTCCGAAGTGGCGCTGGGAGAAGGAGGGTGGTCGGATGAGACTGCGGCCCAATGCGAGGAGAAAGCCCTCGAATGTGGATGGCAGTCGTGGCTTTGGTTGCAAATTCTTCTGATGAACGCCATGTACTGTGGAGGGGCCACAGCAAGGTGGTCGATGGTGCACCCCAAGAAGCACACTCCAGCTCAAGAAGAAGTTGTGGCACGACAAGAGATGCTGGCCCGAAAGTGGACAGGTCAATCTCAGCCTGAAAAAAAAATTGAGGTTGGGGATTGGGACAAGCTGGAAGAGGGCCTTGGTGGCATGTACACTGGGGCCTCACTCGGTAAGTCCTATAACCCTTGACCTTGGAGGCCATACTACGTCGTGAGCGGTGAGCTGAAGGGCTTTGCAGCCTCACCGGGGGATCTTCCGATAGGCGATGAGGAGCCGGTCCACCCAAGGACCTCAGCAGCAGCGCAGGTAACTTCACAGGACGAGTGGGACAAAGTAGTGTCTTACTTGGTGTCAGCCAATATGCTGGAACGAGAGCGGGGATCATCAATTTGATCCCGTCCAACGGTTTCCAGCGGCTAAGCTGGGGGACGCTCTGCCTGCACGATGATGAGGTTAGTCTATGCTGCGCGGAGGACCAGAAGCACTGTTTCCATATCACAGGCCAGGGTATGCCTGGCGAGGGTTCTTCGTGCTCAATCGCATTGCAAAAGCGGAGCCAGCTTCCTGGATGGGATCAAGGAACGAGGATATCCTCGCGATCAGCGCGCCCATGGGATGGAACAACGTCGCCGACTTCATCCAGGACGGCTGTGAGAACCTGGCAATGAGAGCAAACTTGGACCCAGGGAAAATTGTGCGGATGAATGCGCCTTCCCTATTGGCGCCCCTGACGACGCCAAGGGACTACTTCTCTTTCTACGTGGGCAACTTTGACCAGTTCAAGGTGGTTTGGAAGACAGAAGCTGCGACTTCTGGAAGGTACGCCATCTTCGGAACAGCTCCAGCTACGGCAAGAGATGGATCGCCTTGGGGTTGGCCGAGATCCAAAGAAAGCAGCGGAAAGCTCAAGAACATGGACGTCCCTCGGCGCTGAAGTCGATGGCGACAATGGCATGGTGGGAAGTGCTCTGAAATTCCGAAGGGCGCTGCTGGGAGCCAATCTGCAACTGATTGCCCAGGAAAAGGTGAGCAACCACAGCCGCAACCTTGAATCTGTGGTGAGCAAGAACATTCATTCGGTGCAATACAAGCGGACACTCTCCTGCTTGTTCAACAACTTGTACATGGACTTGAACGCAGCGGAGACCGCGCTGATGAGTGAAGGAGCGCGTGACGAGCTGCTGATGCTGACATTGAGTTTGCCTATATATGCATTGGATGAACCAGAAAAGCCAACTGAGTGGGCATGTGTATGCCACGGATGCATCAGAGGATGGCGGCGGAGCTTGTCAATCAGCAGGGTCAGTCCAGAGAGCATACCCTGGCACATGAAGCCATGGGTCTGGAAGGAGCAGGTGCTGATCCAGTGCTGGTGGTGGAATGCTTTGCCGGGATCGGGATCGGAGGTTTGAAGCAAGCATTGGACCTCTTGGGACTGGTGCCGATGGGGCATGTTGGCATTGACAACAGTGCTGAATGTGGCAAGGTCTTCAGGCAAAACTGCCGGCATGCTCTCTGGTACAAGAACATTGAGGACATCACCTTTGAAGAGGTAAAAGAATGGCGGAAACGGTTTGCCAAGGCAACCAAGGTGATCCTCAGTGGCGGTTGGCCATGCATCAACCACAGCCAACTGAATCCGCGCAGAGGTGGCGCTGAAGCGACCAGCAGCCAGCTCCGGGACAAGATGTTAGAAGTGAGGACAATGTTGAAGGCCGCGTCAAAACATGTGGGCCTGCCGAACCGACATCAGAATCGATGTCGGAATGCCCTATATGCAGTGAGCGAGATGTCTCGCCACAGCATTGATCCAACCAGTTGGACATGGAAAGTGCTGATGGCATATGCCTGGAAACGAAAGGACCAACATATCAATGTGCTGGAGATGGTTTCTGTCCTTGATCTGCTGCGCAAGTTGGTGCGCAATGTGAAGTGCCACAACTCCCCAATGGTCATCTTGGTGGACAACCAAGTCGCTCTGAGCGTGTTGACCAAGGGACGGACATCTGCAAAAGCCCTGCAGTCACCCATCCGGCGGGTGTCGGCTGTTTTGCTAGCCTCCGAAGTGCTGGCTTGCTACGGCTGGATCAAGTCCAGCTGGAACCCGGCCGATGGGCCGTCCCGCTGGGTGCAGCGACGAACTCATGCCTAACAAAGGCATTGTGTTGGGACGACGCTCGGTGGCTCAGCGAAAAACAGACCGACGGGCCCTGGGCACTTTGCAGAGTTTGGTTGTGGCACCTTCTACTCACAATAGATGAATTCTTACAGCTGCATGGGTATGGGTATCCACAAAGCTTTTCTACTTTGGACACCAAGAGTTTGTGAATTCGTTGAATATTTGTGGCATAACGGGGAACCAAAAGCTTTTGCCTCGGACTGTCTTAGCGGAATAGGACACTTCATTCCAGCTGCAAAGAAACACCTTGTTGGAGGTTGGAGACTTCATGGTAGTTGGACTAGGGCAGAACTGCCAGCTCGCGCCATTCGTTTTACCCCGGTTATGGTGTACGCGTTGGCGCAAAAAGCTTTTGAAAAAGGTTGGGAGGATCTCTGTGTGTTAATGCTTCTGGGCTTTGACCGGTTTGCACGTACCGCGGTGAACTCTTTGCTGCGAAAAAGCAAGACTTTGTTTTCAATCGCTCTTTTTCCAAGGTTGTTTGGTCTCTGCCCCTGACAAAAAGTGGTCATCGGGTGGGGGCGCAAGAGTCCTTGGTGATCGAGGATGTTTGGTTGGTCAAAGCCCTTTGGTCCTACCTTAAGAACTTGCAAAATGGCGATACTTTGCGGCAATTTGCCCCCGGAGTCATGCGCAGTCGTTTGAAGCAGCTGCTTGTTGAGCTTTCCTTTCCTGACGGTTTCCAATGGTATTCCTTGCGGCGTGGGGGGGCGACCCAAATGTTTCGCTCTTCAAACAATCTCCCCCATGTTGGCGTGGTTGGCCGATGGAATTGTCAGAAAACCGCACGTATTTACATTACGGATGCTTTAGCTCAACTTGCTGAAATTGCTGCCCCAACGCCTGTGCGTCAATCCTGGCTTCTTTTAGCCCGCAAAGCACGGCCAAACCCCTTTCGTTTTTTCTTTCCCCCCTTCTGAGAGACAGTGGCTAAATTTGTCTCTGGTCTCCTCACTCCATCCTTGCCCAAGGCCTCGCCATCTGGCTACCTTCATGCCTGCAAAAGCAGAAGACAGGATGGGGTGGACACCGGTGTCAGGGTGCCTAATAGCGCTAGGGCTGGGGGGGGGCACCCGGGAGATCTGCTGTTTTGGGACCTGTTTCACTGTGTTTGGGTGTGTCATTGTGTCCTGTTTTCAGGCCAGGTGGAACACGTGATGAGACCATGGGCCTGTCAATAGGGTGCGTTGGCATGTCCGGGTGCCTTTCTTTTGAGTCATAGTTTGACTTTGAACCAATTCCCTTCGAAGCGCAGCTAGTCAAAAGGAATGCGAGCTGGTTGAACACTAACTCTTGGGCCCCCGTAATGATAGTGTCAAATCAGTTGTGCTTTCCGTAGCACTTGGGCTCTTTCAGCCTCCACTTCCCCTGCCTTTGATGGGGACACCAGTGTCAGGGTGCCTAATAGCGCTAGGGCTGGGGGGGACCTGTTTCATTGTGTCTGGGTGCGTCATTGTGTCCAGTTTTCAGGCCAGGTGGAACACGTGATGAAACCGTGGGCCTGTCAGTAGGGTGCGTTGGCATGTCCGGGTGCCTTTCTTTTGAGTCCTAGTCTGACTTTGAACCAATTCCCTTCGAAGCGCCGCTAGTCAAAAGGAATGCGAGCTGGTTGAACACTAAACATATGTTTTTGCTGATGGATTTTCCATTGCCACGTTTGATTACCCTCTGGTAAACTAACATAACTATGGAAAATCACCATTTTTAATGGGTAAATCCATTATAAATGGCAATTTTCGGTAGCTTTGGGTACCGGGTGTGAATTCGCCGTTTGAGTCCCAGGACTCTCTTGACAGTTGCACACAAGACAGTCGAGCCGACCACTCAGGGAACTGGACTCCGTTCAGTGATGACTTGAACTACCTAACTAGCTAGCTAACAGACTAACTAACAGATTTAACAGACTAACTAACTAACTAGCTAGCTAGCTAGCTAACTAACTAACTAAGTACACGGAGTGAGTGTGTCAGTGAGTAAGTGAGTAAGTGAGTAAATAAGGAAGCAAGTAAGCAAGTAAGGAAGTATGTGCGTAAGTGAGTAAGTATGTAACTGACCAACAAACTAACCAAGGAGCGAAGGAACCAACCAACATGGCTGACCGGGACATCCCATATCAATGGGCCTTTAACTTTCAACGGGAAATTCATCTATGCAGTCTATACATGGTCAATTTTCCAATCATCTCCAATTTGACATGAAACCCATGGCCATACTATATATAGTAAAAGGATCTTCCAAAGTCCAAACACTGCCAAAGACCATGTCTGGGGTTATATGTTAAATTCAGGGGGGCATACCATCCCCAAACATCACCAGTTTGACATAGTTTGACCCTGAGCCAATCACTAATTTTAAAGAGGAAAGCGGTCTTCCAACCAACCAATTCACGGCCTTAATTCAGATTTGGTTTGCACAGTTTTGTGCCAGTAGATTGCCTGGCCAGTTTTCATGTCTGCAGATAAGGTGAATGGTGAACGGAATGATATAGCATGAGATGATGAATTAATTTCAGAAGAGAGTTGTGTGAAAAAATGTGATGAGATTCCCCCCGGAGTTGCCAGTTTTGTTTTTTTCATCAACGGCCCTCAAGTGCCGTTTGTTCTAAAACGTCGCTGTCAACGGCCAGCAAGGTGGATGTTCAATCGTCCTGGCGTCGAAAGGCTGAGCGTTGGACCAAAATTTTTATGTGATCCTTCAAATTCAAAGCTTTGGCCGTGGAACCTTGGTGAATTTCCCGGCACCCTCTGGAAAATTCAGACGACAAAAGGAAGTCATCCTTTTGTGGTAAATCATCGAATCAAAAGGCAGTTGTTTTCTATAGCAAGGTGTTAGTTTACTTGGAGGGTATCCTTTTTGAATGGTGGGGATGGGATCTTTTTCAAGGGATTGATCTGGTGGTTTGGAGCCCGGTGCTTTCGGTGCCCCAAAACCACCAGATGCAAGGCCTCTATGGGCCCAACATTGAAAGATCCATTCCCTCCAAACTCAGAGCCCATTGTTTCCCGCAAGAAGTAGAAGCAAACGCGCATCCACCTTACGTATCCTTACGTAAAGATGTCATGTTTAAGACAGTTTACCCACATTTGCTCTTGACAATTTGATTCTTTGCCAAAAAAAAGGATAGAGGATATCCTGCCTCTACGCCTCATTTCCGCCCAGGATTTCCCTTGATCCCCAGCGGGGAATCCGATGCCATCGTCACCATTGATGCAGGGGCAAAGCTGGGATATCCACATTGGAAGAGGTTTGAGAGCGACAAATTTCGGATGCCGGAGTATATCAAGTGTTGCCTGCTGGATTGGTTGAGGGGAACATTACGTAATATCTGAACGCCACATACTCCTGATAAAACCATCTTTTCCATGGTTTTCCCCCATGAAAGATAAGGGGTTCCGGTGAAGATTTTCCCTGGGTGACTGGGCGCAGAATGTTTGGCCAACCATGTTTGCACAGGAAAACCGGTGGCGACTTGAAGTTTATGAACTGTTAGCGTGGCAAACCAAAACCATAAACTGGTTGGTGGTTTGGAACATGGCTTTTATCTTCCATATATTGGGAATGTCATCATCCCAACTGACTAATATTTTTCAGAGGGGTAGGTATACCACCAACCAGATAAACCTCCATTTTGTTGAGGGCTCATACCCATATTATATAGGCTTGATGATTGAGTTTCCCACATGAACAAAAAACGTGCGCATCCTTCGCTAGCCCACCTGCAACTCTACAAGGTGGGGCCCCCAAACGTCATGCTTGTGGGTTTATAGACCCCATGAATACTATAGTTATATCATGGTTTATTGCCCATAAACATCCATAAGCCCAAATGTTAACCAAGTTTATGTTCACCAACTTAGCTGACTTAGCTATTTCGGTGGCCCAGCCCACCTTGAGTATAAGTCTCCTTGTTTAATATTGCTGCCTGCTCTTTTGATTCTGCTGTTTTCCATCGGCATAGATTTCATCGAGCATCAAGGTCACTGCAGTTTAACTAAATGTTCACCTGCCCCTCTGTTTTCCATACAAACAAAGACAAGAACAGACCCAAAGACTACCCCCAAAATTAGAAGAACTTCCATTCCATCCCCAAAGATTTTTTTAAAAAAACATAAGAAATCCACCAAGAACCTGGCGGCTGGCGAGGTTTTTTGGGTATCATGGGCCTGGAGGTTGATACCTATGATCATTTGGACAGTCGCAAGCTGGTCCCTTACCAATGCGTCATGCGACGCAGCGACTGGGAGATGGCGAAGCCAAGGTTCTTGGAAGCGGCTTGGCTGGGGCGGAAGTGTCTTAGATGATGGGACTAGCAAACTTCATTTTGTAACATTTATGTCGCTGAGTTAGAAATGTTAGAATCTATGACAGTTCCGTACGTCTCAGGTATGAATTTTCGAAATTTTTGTGTGATATATAATTAAATTAGTCTATCCGTGCAAGCCCCGCGAAAACCCAGAACTGGTTGGTGGTTTCGAACATTTTTTATTTTCCATAATATATGGGATAATCCTTCCCATTGACTATTTTTTCAAGATGGTTAAAACCACCAACCAGTAAAATAATGAAACTGTAGTCTTTGGATGTCAGTCTTGAGCTGCCAATGCTTGAGAGAGTATCTGGGGATGTTGGGCCGTGCTCAATTTCCAAGGCCATCGACTTGCAAGAATTGCCCAACATTTGGGGTATTTCTCAATTTTTTCCTCACACATGTCAGGATAAAGTCCTTGATTTTCCAAAGTTTTCGGGTCCAATCTTCAGTTTTTCCTCATTGTGCGGTAAAATCCCTGATGTTTCCTCATAATTTCAGGGTCAACTCCAAATTTTTCCCAATAATTCATAACATCATTGTTTTTTTCCCCAGTTCAGGGTCGGTTCCTTGATTTTTCCATATTTTCCCATGGTTTTCCCATGAATTTCCCAGGTCTTTCGCCTGGCCAAGACGGCTTACCGCCGCTGCAACGGCGGCACAGTGGCGCCCGGCATCCAGGAGGCAGAGGCAGCGCGCAAAATCCCCGACGTGGAGCTGGGGCAGGAGGACGTGAGGCTTGGCGCTTTATTCATTTAGTGGGATAATAGTGAGATAATGAAGATAGTGGGATAATGATGGAAATGATTATATATTATACAGTAATAATTCAGTATTTTGGGATAATAGTGGGATAACAATATTAGCTAACAGGATATTTGTGATACTGTAATTGGGATACTGATGGGAATGATTATGCAGTAACAATCAAACAATGGGATAATGATGGGAATGAATAATAATTATTCCGGGATCTTCAAACGTCCATTTATTTTTGGTTGCTGCGGTTGTTGCACACTTTTGTTCGGAGTCGACCACAAAAAGTGGTAGTTTACCAAAACGATTGTTTTTAAATGTTTTTGGAAGAACTGGCATCAACACACACCAATTTGTCGAATTTGTGATTTTGTGGCCCAGAATGCCTTAATCCAGCAACAAAAACTCTGGACCCCAGTGTTGATTTTAACAATTCTCTTATAGATGTTTCCATTGTGTTTGGTTTTCGCAGGTTTGTTTCCAAGAGAGGTGACGACAGAAAACACCTGAAAAGATGCTGCAAATCTTGAATTTAAGCAAGAATCCACGACTGTTTTTGCGTTCAAAACGCCTACAAAAACTTTCAAAACGCTAGCGAAACCCATCAAACGGCTACAAATCAGGAAAAGTGGGTCAAATGTGTTATTTCTGATCCTGCCGTGGTCGTGCCCGGTGGTCAATAACTCCTTTTTGAATTTGGATTTGCACTTAAGACGGTGGACGACAGCTATGGTCAAAGTTAGGCGCGCTACCATGTTTCCAAATCCCAAAGAAAAACAAAAAAACACATGCTGACATATATAGGCCTCATCGCCATTGCAACCGCATAGCTGGCTGAATCCACAGGACCATGTTTTTCTGGAAGCAACCTAATCGCCTACTTTTTCGGGAAACGCCTAGTTTTAGTAGTACACATCACATCGTCCAGAAATTTCTGGTAGAATGAAGGTCCAGGTTGGTTCATTTAGTGGGATAATGATGGGAATGATGAATCATGATTCATAACCATAATCAAATAATGGGATCACAATATGTTTGAAAAACTAAATTAGTGATTATTAATGATATAGTATAGAATAATAGTGAGATAGTAATGAGATAGTAATATCCCAGTATTTGGGATAATAGTGGGATAGCAAGATTAGTTAACATTATATTTATTGTAATTATTGGCTGATGTAGTGGGAGAATAATGGGTAAATGGAAATGATGACAAATAATCAAACAATGGGATGATATACTTGGCATACCTGGTGCCAAAATGGTTGTTAAATAGATGGATGTATCCATGTTGGTCCCATACCTGTGATGGTTATACCATCCGTGTCCATCCATTTATCTACCTATATCTATGTCTCCATCTATCTATCTATCTGTCTGTCTGTCTGTCTGTCTGTCTGCCTGTCTGTCTGTCTGTTTGTCACACTGTCTGTCTGTCTGGCTGGCTGGCTGGCTGGCTGCCTGCCTGCCTGCCTGCCTGCCTGTCTGTCTGTCTGTCTGTCTGTCTGTCTGCCTATCATCAGTATCTATCATTATCTATCTATCATTATCTATCTACTATCATTATCTATCTACTATCATTATCTATCTATCAGTATCTATCTATCATTATCTGTTTATCATGTTCTATCGCTCATTATCTGTCTATCATTGCCTATCTATCATTATCTATCTATCTTTATCTTTCTATATTTCTATATTTATCTATCTATTTTTATCTATCTTTATCTATATTTATCCATCTTTATCTATCGACCTATATATATATATATCGATATCTAAATAATCTCTCTGATCTCTCTGATCTCTCTAACCCATCCATTCATCCATCCATCCATATCTTTATCCAATAATCCGAGCGCCCCAAGGCGCCACCGCACGGGGAGGGCCGACCCCTGGGTGATCCGCAAGACCTTCCTGGACGTCCACGAGGGGCCGGAGAATGGTGGCCGACCGGAGAGAAGGCCCAGAACCACCAAGTGACTCGGTGGCCATGGGACCATGGGGACCATGGGGACCATGGGGACCATGGGGACCATGGGGACCATGGGATGAAAAAAGGCTGAGACCTTCATGGTGAATTGAAAAAGAGGTTGATAGGTTTGATAGGTTGTTTAAGTTTGGATGGGATGAAAAATGGGATTCATGAGATTTGATTGGGACTCAATGGGATTTAATGATGGCTATCCTCCTGTGACTTAGCAGAGTGGGAAAAATGTAATTTACAATAGTTTACAAATCATTGTCAGAAAGGGAAACCATGGGGTTTCCACATCTATGTTAGTTTGGCCTAGGGTAATTTAAATGGGATTTGTGGGATGTAATGGGACAAACCTATCATCTAGTTGAATGGTTATGATTTAGTCATGGTTTAAAAGTATGGATTTAAGGGAACTGTGGGTGATTTAACTGGATTAGTGGGATCAAATTCATTAATGGATCCCAACAACAATGGGGTAGTGTGATTTAACATACTTGGGACTGAAGGACTTTTTGAATGGTGATTTAAAGGCATGAACAGGATATAATAGATACATAAATACGGACATTATATATATATATATGTATGTATATATGTAACTATATATATATATTTATATAGAATATTGTATATATATATTTATATACATATGAAGAAAACTCGATAAACCAATCAATATAAAAATACCTGCCTCACTGTGACGTCACTGAAATGATAGCTGGTAAAGGGAATTATCCTCAAATGGCAATTATTTTCAGCTATTTTCAGGCTAGTGAATTACTATGATTCAGCCAATAACATATATTAGGATTCATCCTGAGGTAAACTAACCTTTTGATGGGAAATTTCCATATAGATTTGTTCCTTTCTGGGAGATAAGTTTTGATATTTCCTGGGGCCAAAACTTTGTTTGATTCTGGAGTTGGTCGTGATGGTGACCTTTATCGACTTAAGTTTTTTGTTGATTTTGGAGTCTGAGGCTTTGGCTTATCTCACTGTCATGGGATTAGGTCTAGACTATCAGGTCAGATGATCTCCACAGACTTCGACTTTTCTTGTTTTTTTCTTGGGTTTTTTGATGGGTTCATTTTTTCAGATGACATAAGCCTGTTGGATTTTTCATCAAACCAACTGAGCAGAAAGTTCAGCCAACGAAGCACCGAGGTTCTGAGAAGAGCCAGGTGCCCAAGCACCTTGCTAGAGGATTAGATTCTTAGATGTTTGGATGAGTTTGAGATATGCAAAAAAAAAATGGGCCTGTGGGTAACTGGGACAGAATGGGATATATAACTTAACATTTTCTGAAATGCTTCGATACATGTAGGTACCTTTGACAATCAAAAATGGCAACGGAACAGAAATGCCGATGTAGAGCGAGTCTTTTCCCAATAAAGCCTCCATTTATAAGGGATTGCCAATGCCATTTTTGATTGCCAGAGGATTTCATGGGTCTATCGAGGATATCATGGAAAACTGAAAAACTGGAATAGAGTGTGGTTGTTTGTTTTTCATTCGCCTTTAGCTTAGCTGAACTCTTCGAGAAGGCGATTGAGAGGGAGAGAGAGTGGGATAGAATGGGATATCGATATATCTGATGTATTTATCCAAGAAGATGATGTTGGGTTTGCCCGAGAGTGGTGGATACTCGCGGTCATGGCCAATGAATACAGCAGGTGGCTTCAACCATGAACTTTTGGGATACTAACTTGTTCTCAGACAAAGTCATATGTTCTGATCCTTTGAAATTAAGAAGGATCCCAGTTCCTGAGGTGAGTTCATGGCATACAGCAACTCCAGGTGGGTTTCTCATTCTTTCTTTCCACAATTAGGTCGATTTGTTGAGCGGAATCTACCGGGAAGATGGTTTAGTCCTCCCAAGTTTCAATTGTGCCCCAGAAGTCGCTAAGGAAATGGCTGCTGAAGAAGCTGGAGTTGGGTAGATTGAAAGTTTGATCATGTGGCATGGATGGCTCTATGTTTTTTTTTTCGTTTATCTATCTATCTATCTATCTATCTATTTATTATAGTCAATTGTGTGTCTATTTATTTGCAGTGTTGCAATAAGACAATCATATTCTGGGTAACCCCTGGTGAACCTGCACGTTAAAACGACGTTAATGCTATTTCTCTAGACATGGAGGGCCTAGCAATTGTTCTTCATAGGTTTCCCACAGTCTCCATTTTTGGATGCCACACTATGCATGGGTTGGAGGTCACCAACACCTCAACCGAGCACATGTGTTTTTGTCGGCTGACTTTGTAGCGCGCCCAATGACATTGGTCTCTACAATAGTCAGCTGACTTTGTCAAATGTAAAGGTTTTGCCCTATGGCCCTCGTCCTTCAAACCTGGCTTTGTGGGAAGTTTTTTTGTTCCAGGTTTCTCTCATGATTTACTGTTCGTTTCGTTGTGTTTTCTGGTTGTCCACCGGGCACCTGCAGGATGAGGCCCCCAAGATAGCTACTTCACTTTCTAAGTGGCTTAACAGTATGGTTTATGGCAGATATAACTATAGTCAATGGGGTTTATAAACCAACTTAAAACTGGGGGGCAGCATCCTGTGTGCAAAAATGTTGTTTCGACATGTCATGTGTTTGGCCATAGGGTAAATGATCGCGCGCACAATGAAAAGTTGTGCCTAATTCGAAATGTTGTGATCGTGCCGCCCCACAGAGGTCATTGTACAGGCTCCGAGGTCCAGATTGTTTGTCCTGACCTGGATGATTTGATTTG
>CAMXCT020003524.1:535000-562520 GCA_947184155.2 Cladocopium goreaui
AGGATATAAAGATATCAAGTTTGCAATGAATAGGTCCATCCTTGAAATGCGCCAGCGACTGTACAGTGGCCTCTCCGATGATTTCGCGTCAGAGAACCGTTGGAAAACATTTAAGGGAAAACCTGAACCGGAAATCCATGTTTTTTACCATGGTTTTTACCATGGTTTTTACCTTAAATATCGGGGTTTCCTGTGATTTTTTCAGTTATACGTTAGTACTAAGAATACCCTATGGATAGAATGTATGAAATCCCATAATAAGCAGTTATAATGGCCGTAACTGAGGGGAGAAGCTGAGCTTTGATTAGTTCTGCTAGACAACTTTCGCATTGCTTTCGGGGTCTGGCGATGTCGAATCGCCCTGATAGTTGGGATCCACACATCGCACGAATCAGTTCAGGTTTTCAACGGATACCGATCTGTTCAGTCTGTGTCCATAAGTCCAATACAATGATGAGTGTTTAATTATTCTTAGGGTACAAGGGATCTTTGTCACCAGAATTATTCGCTTGAAACGTACAACGCCATTGTTTGGTTTCCAGAAATAATTGCGGATCAGCAAGTACTAATATGATTAGTTGATAAAACGCAATTCATGATGAGTAATTAGTTGGAAATTACTGATCCAATCTGATCCATTTGTTTTTTTTGTCAGATTTATTGAAGTTGTCATTTTTTGTACGTATCAATGAATGATCAGTTTGAGGATTAGTTGCACTGGAACTATTTTTTGCCCCGTTTCCAAGAACGTATTTGCTTGAGTTTGATTTTTTTCCTCAGTTGATTACTGATAGTTGGTCAATTTCAGATTTTTCAAGATAGTTCAAGATTAGTTGATAATGACTGATGCGTTAGATCTTTAGTAATTACATGTAGTTACCAATGTTCTTGAAACTAGTTGTAGTGATATTGTTTCAAGATGATTGGTTGGTATCTATCATTTTCTTCAATAGATTGGTGTTCAAGATCAATTAGTTGGTACTTACGAAAACTTAGTTATTCACTACAACTCGTCTCTTTACTGGATCTTTGTTAGATACTAATCATGAACTATAGATATATAATGAACAATTTGGAATAATTATAGTCATATATCGACCAGATGATATATATATATAGAGAGATGATATGCACATATATTTTAAACCAAAACATAAAGCATCGTTATTGGAATATCTACCTGAGATCTCGGTGGCAGCACGGTGTTTCAAAACAGCGGCAGGTGCCGTGTTGATGGCCGCTTCAAAGCGGAAGTGGAGCCCAGGTGCCGAAATGGAAAATCATGGGATGATAGGGGACATGTATGGTTAGAAATGTTAATAATTGTTAATGTCAATGGATTGGTTTAAGGGAAAATCTACAGGAAACCATAGTTGTTCCCTTTAAATATGGGGTTTTCCTCTAAAATTTCCATTAAACCAATCCATTGATAATGATAGTTATACAGTGCTAACGGTTAAGAATGGTTAGTTAACAATGATGGTCAATATCATTCATGGTTAATTGAGGATATGATGTAGTTCTGTTATTTCAAGACATCTCACCGGAGATGATGGTTGATAGATTATGGGTAATCGGGTAATCATGCCGCTCATGTCAGCATTGTTCTAAACTTACCCAATAATTTATGTGAGGATGTTGAAACTCGCCCAGATTCCATTGTTTATGGTTCTTTAACTGGCGGGTGATGAAAAAACACTCGGGAATTACGATTGCTTTGAATCCTGGAAAAGCCGCCATGACCATGCGGATTTTGGTGTCTAAAAACCAGCCATGTCTCGGGGCAAACTGTAAGGTGAACGGTGATACGCTTGGACAATGGCCCAAAGCTCCCACAAAGCGGAGTACTGCTATGGTTTTTGAAAGACACATTTGGATAAGGATTACCATCTGGTTATGACTAACATAGCCATGGAAAGATCCACCAATTTTTAATAGGTAAACCATCTATAAATGGACCATTTTCCATGGCTATGTAAAATAACCAGAGGGTATATTATATAGTTCTAGCTATATTACTGCACATTGTTCATGCATAAAGGGTGGGTGTTATTTAGGTAGACTGAAGACATATTAGATTCGATAGACATGTTTCTCATTTGTACATTCACAGCATTGCAATTGCATTGATAGGAAAAATTAAGAGATCTCAGCTGCTCCAAGTGTGGCGTATTTACATTGTCGAAAATTTGGCCAACATCTCATGTAGATAAAGATTTCCCGATATGTAAAATTGTCAAGACTAGTGTGATTTGCGCAGTTCCTGGGCTATTTTATATAATACAGGGATTCTTATATATACAAGGTGGTTCCCCCGCAGGTATAAATGGCTTATAATCCCGTGAAAATTAGTTCGATATATCACCAACAAAAACCATAGTGAAATTGGACTTAGTTCAACCAACTTAGCATATCCGAACTGGGGCACCACCCATCTCTCTCCTCTCTCTCTCTCTCTCTGTCTCTCTCTGTCTCTCTCTGTCTCTCTCTCTCTCTCTGTGTTGGGATTCCCACCTTGAGATGGATGACAATACCACCCTCACATCATTTTTGAAGTTGGTTATAAGATATTCCAGAAATAACCGAAAATGTGATATATGGTTCCCCCCTGATCAGCTGATCCCACTATGACATGATGGAGGCGACGTTGCTTCGACGTCACTTTCAAGGCGGGAAATTTGTCATGGAAAAACTGGCGAACTCGTTGCTATACATAAAATATTGTACACATATCTCATGTGATGATAAATTGGTGCGTAAATATTGGTACACGAATATATTATAGTATCCCTTGGTGATATTTCTGTTCTGAATAGTGATTTTCCACCGCTGTGTGTGCACTTGAGGGTATTCCGCATCAACTCACGTTGGCTTCGATACATGGTTGGGACCGACTAGCTATCCTAGCTATGAGCAGATTGTAAGTCAGTGACGCTCCAGTAAAGTAGCATAACTAGCTACGGTCTTTTTGATGGCCCATGAACTAGGATGCTTTTACCTATGAGAAACATACTGGGAAACCAGTTTGCAAACTGTCAGAGGGTAGCCAGTTCCAGCAGGTGCAGACCATGGTTGACACTGTTCACATTTGCTCACAATACCATGGTGATGTTTTTATTCCTTTAAGTCGAATGCAATAAACCTCCGGGATGTTTGATACCAGCTGTTTCTTGGAAAATCGGCTATAGTATGCTATAGTATGCTATAGTCTATAGTAACATATAGTCATATAGTAACTCCCAAAAGTTCAGGATAGAAAAGTAAATGATCACCATATTAGTGGGATTTTCATGTTCTATATTAGTGTTGGGGATTACTATATGGTCATGATTAGGTTTACCATAGTTGTTTGTTTTGATGTGTATTTGCCATACCATATCTTCGCACAACCCCGAACAGCGTTGGCAGTGCCATGAGTTCATGGCCCTGTTGAGTCGATATATCCCCCTTCTCCGAGTTGTAAGTTACATTGGTTTAGGGGAATGTTTACCAGAAACCCTTACTGTATATACTACATTTATCACGAATGCGATGAGAAGAGAGAGAGAGAGAGAGATCTCCATATATTTATCATTAACTATTTATCTGTATGTGTCCATATTTAGTCGCAAAAACATATGCTTTCCGGATGTTTCCAGCTAATTTTTTCCCTTAAAACCACTCCATTGGGGCAGGTTTGGACTCCCGGGATGCCGAGGACTCCAAGTCATGGAAAGAATCCCTCGATTTTCTTCGTATTTGTAAGGAGCCTCTTGAGGAAAAACATGGAAAACACTACTTTTGGAATGTTTTGGATCACGCTAAGACCTGCTGAGATCTAAGCATTTTTGGAGCCCATTGTGACCAGTCGGGGATGACTTCTGGCATCGCTCTTTCAACAGGCGGATCCGAGGAAAAACGCCCCAACTGAAGGCACCAACAGTGGCGATTTTCTGGGTTAAAGATGGTATATACAGATACATATGGGAAGTTTAGTAGAAAAAACATTGAGTCGAAACGATTGGATTTTAGGAGTGCTTAAATGTTTGGGCCAACCCACGTGCAACCCGTCAACATGCACTCCATAGTTGCCGAAGCCTACGCATGCTACCGTAGTTCTTCTAAATAGGCTGGACCTCCGGATTTTTCTCAGCGTTTTCGTTTAACCAAGTGGATACCGGTCAAACATTTCGCAACGGACACTGCGGAACGCATCTTTTCTGTATATCTTGTTCTTTCTGGATCACAGGGGTGAACAATGGTGAACATCAAATAGCCTCCGTAATCCTCCGTAATTTGAAACAGCTATGGAAAATCACCATTGTCCAACAGGTACTTCAGCTATAAACGGGCAATTGTCCATAACTATGTTGATTTACTGTACCAGAGGATACAGTCATCAATCACCATTAATCACCATTATAATCGCCATGATTAACCATCATTGGCCATCATTATCATTAACCATCATTAAACATCATTAACCAGAGGATATCCCTCATTATCCAATCAACAGTTTTGGAGCAGAGATGACCGCACGAATCAAGAGATGGACCTTAGGATTTGCACAGGGATGACCTGTGCAGGTTGAAGTCACCAGCCACGAAGCGATGCCCCCAAAGCTGTAGATTGGTTCATGAACCCATCCAATCATAGAGATAGATACTGAACTGATATATCAATAGTTATCATTTATCATCTATTGATATATATATATATATATTCTATATATATATTCTATATATATATATATCAGTTATCAGTTAGCATATATATATATGTGTGTGTGTGCAGTATATCCACGTACAACAGATTTGGAACTGCAAAATGTTGAGGTCGTCCCGAAGCCGTTCCGAAGCGCCGTTGCGTTGCTGCGCCAGGCAACGTCACATCTCAGTCGACCCCTCGAAGTGCAACTCGACTCATGTAGCAAAATCGTGGCCGCCCCATATTTGTTTGGAGATTTCCAAAGTCATGGGGGCACCGCATTACCATGGGGCACCCCCAGTCATCCAAGAGATGGATGACCATCTTAGTGAAACCCATGGTGACCTGGGAAACCCTCATTGTAAGAACCCTCCATTTGATTTAATTGGAGCATAACGTGGTAAACTCAATGCCATAAACCTGCCATTTGAATCCATTTGAAAATGATAGACATCACCCAGCTATGATAATATCAGGGATGGTTTACAATTGGGTCTCGCACATTATATATGTATTTAATGTGTTTGCTCACAAGGATGGTGTTCTCAATGTGGGGGTCGCGCACATTTTCGACATTTTGTTCATTGCCAGGTCAGATTTTGGGCAGAACTGATCCACGAAGATCTTCCCATGGAGAGGTGAATAATACTTTCACGCAGCCAAGAAGATATACATAATTCACAGGGAAATTATTTTTATGTTTATCAAATTGTCAATCGATCTATGTGTCTATCCTATCCTGTCCTATCCCATCCCATCTATCGATGATATAGTGATCGGGAGATGCTGGGTTGACTTGTGCGGGTTTATAGGCTCATGATTGGTCCTTAACGGCAGCAGTGGGGCAACATCATGCTGCCTCAACAGAATCTGGTTGGTGGTTTGAAACGTGTTTTTTATTTTCCAATATATATATATACACACATATATATATATACATATATATATATACATATATATATATGTATATATGGGATAATCCTTCCCATTGACTTTCATATTTTTCAAGAGGGTTGAAACCACCAACCAGGAATCATTGATTTGCCGTGCGTCTCCGATGTAGAGATTCGTTCAGTCAGTCGGATTGCGCTTGGCTCCAGTCTGCTCCCATGGGGTGAGGGATTGATCAACTGTGATGAACCAAACTTACAATGTGAGGCCCCCAAACGATAGTTAAGTTGGTGCAAATAACTCCAATAACTATGGTTTATGGTACTTATCTACCAAACAGACGAAATCATGAGAAGTATGAAGCCACAACGTTAGTTACTGAATGTACACGGTTTATACGGTTGCTGCTGAGGGTTCTTTTGGACGTTCCTCGATCCTGGGGCGCCCTCCCAACACTCACTAGTTAACTAGTTGATGGTACTCCCGTGGCCCTGATGCTTATAGACATGAAGAACATGGAAGCATAAAAACAACAGAACAAGGTTGCAGCAGTCTTGCAAACATGTGGAAAAAACTGGTTTTCATGTTTATCATCTATGTTTCTATGCGCCATCTGTACAAGTTCGCAAACTATTACACAACCAGAAGGCATGAAAATTAACATGTCATACCTTAAACTTCCATTGACAACCGTTTTTTTCTTCCACTCAAACCTCCACGTATCTCCGCACCCATGTACTGGTAGCTCAGGAATTTCCAATGACTCATATGAACCATTACTCACCATGGTTTTCCATGGTTTTCCCTAAATTCTCCAATGGCCATCAATGGGTTCCCAGGACCCTGGCAGCCCGAGCCTTGGCTACTGGAGACGCTGGCAGCCCGAGCCAGGATGAAGCTTGGCACCTGGGAGGGGCCTGGGAATGGAGGTCACACCGACAAGATTGGGATTCGATGGGATTCAAAGGGAGAGATAGGTAGATAGATAGATAGATGGATAGATAGATAGATAGATAGATAAATAGATAGATAGATAGATAGTTAGATAGATAGATAGATAGATACATAGATACATAGATACATAGATACATAGATGCTATATGTGATCAACTTGGGATTCATTCAAAGCCATAGACCTATCTTTTGAGAAGGGTGCATACCACCCATTTACAATCATATTGAGGATGGTTTATAATTGGGTTTGCCACATTATTTTGGGTGTTCTGTCACCGAGGTTTGCGGTTATAACGGTCATTATATACCATTATATGCCACCTGTGAAGGTATCAAAGTATTTCGCCCACTCATGCTGCACAGAAACTTCACAGGCTCGATAAGTTTGGGAGATATTGGTTTACTGTTGGTTGTAATGTGGGTAAAACAATAGTAAACCATTAAACCATCCCCCATTTTGCCACAAATGGTTGGAATAATCATATAATCATAATCCATCAAAAAATGGCTGGTTCAACGGTTCAAGACATTGCTTTACTAACATCTTTTGATGGATTATACCAACCACTTGTTTTCAAACATAACTATCATTGCTTTACGAACCTTAGCTGTTTTTTTTCTCCCGTTTGGTCACCTTGTGCTGAGTCCTGGGTGTGGGGATGTGGCCTGGGGACCAAGGAATCGACAACGTTGCCGTGCAGGGAGGAACAGCACAGCCAGGCACGGAGGATGACCTGGCGGCGGCGGGGAGGTTTTGGGGCTTGGTGAGTTGGGTGAGAAACATGATGAAACATGCAACAAAAAACTCGATTCATAAATGGTTTTCATATGTTTTCATGGGATTTAATGGAATTTCATAGGAGTTCATGGGTTTATGATGGTTTATGTTTTTTTTTTAATGGGATTTACACCTGGATTTCATGGGACCTTAGACTTTTTGAACGTCCCTTTGATTTGATCCATGCCATAAATGCCATCCCATCCATCCTACCAGTGGCAAACGGCCGGAGCGGTGAAGGGATGGGCATCCATATTCTCGAAATAAAATGATGACTGGTTGGTGGTTTGGAACAATGGCCGTTATTTTTCCATATAGTGGGAAAATAATAATTCCAACTGACTTTCATATTTTTCAGAGTGGTTGAAACCACCAACCAGATGAGCTAAGGAGCTACAACTAGATTTGTCCAACCATATATGATCAATTGTGATCGTATTTTCTCATAGTTTCTCACCAACATATGGTTTCGGGTCCAAGTTGTTGAGGCGATGCCAACCTTCGATCCATTGCAAATGGGGCCCTACCAGTGAAAAACCAATGAATTTCCATAGGAAATCACCAAATGATCTTCAGGGAAATATTGCCAGAATTGAAATGTCAGACATCTTCCCGCAGTGTTGGTGATTTGATGCTCCACGGCTTGACATCCCCATTTTCATCATTTTCCCTTGGTCAAATCTGCCAGTTACTGAGCCATTTGAGCTCCGCGATCCGAAAGAAGGGCTCCAAGAAGGTCGCCTTTGTGTCGGGGCTGGAGCTTGTATACCATGTAATTGTTCAACGGTTTCGAGTTTTGAGTGGTTTCAACCATGCTGTCGATAGTTGAACGAAATGTCTCGTTTTTGGTGCTAGCCTTGCGAGTTTAGATCTTTTTGTTCGGTTTACGACATTTCATCCATCCCTATGCCTATGGTGAAGGGGGTCATGGGGGTCCCAGTCCTACTTGGCCCTACGGTCCTACGTATCCCAAAGTGGAAATCTAAAAAAAGGAGCCGTATGACGTATGGGAAGTTTTGCGGACAGCGGGTCGCACCCCTTCAAAAGAAAACACATAAAAAAAAATCACAGAAGAAATCAGTTGCAGTCTACAACACGCAGAAGAAATTCGGAGACAGAATGTAAGAGGCATGTTGCAACGTTGGGGATTCACAGCATGTGGCAAACATGGCAAAACACGTTTTTTTTTCCAGAGTGTGGAGCCGCCACTGGTTCGTTTCAAAGATTTTCGACAAACATGGTTGGCATGTTCCCCAAGGAATCCCAATAACTAATAGATCTAATAGTGTTTAATTAAATGGGTTAGAACCACCAATCAGACATATAGGACTAAACTAGCAATCAGACATAGACTCATAATCTACAGGAGATAATAAGTGTTTTTTTTTTTATGGTGTTTCATGTTACAGTCTACTCATCCTTTGAGTGTTGTGAAATCTCTGGAGTCTCGCATCAAATATCGACAGGCAAGATGCAAGACATGCTGAAGACCACCCCTGCAGATTTGTCGATTCTTATCAAGATATACAAAGGCTTCCATTTGTTTCAACTATTGTACCCTCTGGTAATCAAACGTGGCAATGAAGGATTCCCGATTTATAGATTACTTTCCCAGCTATAAACCTCCATCTATAGGACATTGCCCCATACTTTCCCAGCTATAAACCTTCCACTTGTCTTGGATTTTCCTATATTGTCGCATTTAAACCATCCAATTTATAGATGATTTTCCCAGATTATTTTGGCCGGCTCTCGCTGTCAGGTGCTCTATGTTTCAGGGATGCCTGGCACTGGCAAGACAGCCTCAGTGCTGCGTGTGGTCTCGTGTTTGCGAAAGACATCGCGGAGCCTCGTTGGAGAACAACATTTTGGACTTCCGCGTCTGGGAGTAAACAACTTCCAGGAAACATCAAGAAACTTGATTTGGTAAGGGAGTTCTGAGTCCCACGTTGGTTTGTCTGAAAATTAGGTAACCGCTTTGGCTAGACTCCTGGAGATGGCGATGGAGAGAGAGAAAAAATCATGGTTAGAAATCATATCCTCCATGAAATGTGCACTAAATTGCCATGAATTGAGGCTTTGACAAGCATCCCCCCGATTTTGAAACAGACCCGTTTGGCTCTGAATACCCATTACATTTTTTAGGGGAGTATCTCACCCTTTACCAGCAATGTTGCTTTTCACCAGAGGTGTAGGCGGGCTTTGACCCGAAGTTTTTACTGGTTGGTGGTTTGGAACATGGCTTTTATTTTTCCCATCATATTGAGAATCCCAACTGACTTTCATATTTTTCAGAGGGGTAGATATACCACCAACCAGTCATTCTTAATCATCATTAAATCACCCTTAAACACCATTAAATCACCATTAAATCTGGTATATATGAGAGGACATGGCATGTGTCACCATGTGTAATGTTTCGTTCGCCTCGCCGGTGAGGAAGTTTGTCTTCGTGCACGTGAACGCCATGTGTTTGGGGAAACCCATGGCGACTCGGCAAAGAACGCTGAAACATGGTCTGCGACCTCGCTGGAATGACCATTAATGTGGGTCAAACAAGAATAAAGCAGCCATTTTTGATGGTTGATACTGATACCACCCATCTATGATGATTTTGGGGATGTTTTTTTTAATTGTTTTGACCATATTAGTAGGTTTAGTAAGAGGAATCATCGCCAAAAGACATTCTTTCAGTTCCGTGAAACTTGTTTAATTTACCCAGACCTTGTGGTAACAAAGATCCCAACTTGATTCGAAAGACACCGAAGTTTCTGACAAGGAAAGGGAAGCTGCAGGATCCAGTCCATAAGCTTTATTTGGCAAGGGGAGCTGAATTCTGGGATCCGGTTTCAAGTCTCATTTTGAAGAAAGGCAATCTGTGGCTTGGTGCGCATATATGCATGGGAGGGCTGACTTTGAATGACTTTTTGAATGGGGAGGTTTATTTTGTGTATACAAATGTGATCAAATGTGTGTATGTGTGAATAGTTCACACGAGATTGTAGATGTATCGGCAGTACTCCACTTTCTCAATCTACCCTCAGGCAATGACTAACAGTTTAGGAACTGAAACATCACTCTTACGATCATAGGTAAATCATCGAACTAAAATTGGCCATGTTCCATAGGCTACTGGTATGTTAAATTGTCATGAAATCCCCCTTTGCATCCAGTTGCTTCCCAGGCCGTCTACGGTGAGATTTGGCGCCAGCTAAGGGGCGCAGGCGGGTTCACAAAATGGCATAATTGGGGTGGATAAATCTGGATAAATACAGCTATACTATACCTATAGTAGCTATACACAACCTTTGATTCTCTAGGGTGGGGCCAGTGTGCCAGTGGGGCGTAGATTTCGATGTGCAGAGTTCAAAATGGAGTAATTAGTCAAGATCCGCAGAGACTAGCAAGGAGATCAGATAGGAGCAGCATGAAAAAGCTAAAGGAACCTCCATTGGTTGATAATTCCCACAAGCACAGGGTTTTCCACACCAGCAGCTTCAAAATATGTTCACAAAATATAGCTTGGTTCATTGTTTAATCTAAGACAATCTAGGCCTAGGCATATTGTTTCTCCAAACTGCGGTGTGTTGACCCTTGGCTTACAGGAGGTGATTCTGAAGTGTGAAGCTTCAGGAAGGGCCCCTCTTCAATCTGTAGAGATCCTGGGAGATCCTGGGTTTAAGTGGTGATTGTCACACCTTTGGTAGAGCTTGCCCACAGTTTCGGGTAGCTGGCCGACCTAACCATATCTGCGGAGTTAGATTTCCAATTGATTTCCAGGATTTTTACCCCAACTGGTTGGTGGTTTCAAACATTTTTTCCCATTTCATATATGGGTTGTCATCCTTCCCATTGACGAACTCCATCATTTTTAAAGATGGTTATTGCACCACCAACCAGCCAAAACAAAACCAGGTCATTCCCCCCGTTTTGTTGGTGACTCGATCACGACCGTCATCCAGGTGTGACGGCCAAAGGTCGGATTTCATGCTTGGCAGCTGCTCGGGAGGCCGATGTTCCGATACCGGTGATGACCATAGGGTCCAGATACGATCATCTACTACTTAAATTCATTAATATTATAATGATGTTCAATAGGTAGATCATTGTTGATCTGATATGATATAATTATACCCTTTGGAAATATACCTATTTAAACATGATCATTAATATAGGATATACCCTTTGGTAATACACCTATTTATGATGACGTGAAACATAGCTGTGTTACATTGCCACGAATATTTTTTTGGCCTGCGCCGCCAGGTGGAGCACTTCTTCCTGCATCGCCAAGAACGCGACCCGGTGGCCCGGCATGGCCCGGTGCCGGGCCTGGCATGGCCTCGGTCGAAGGTTGGTGAATTGGTGAGTTGTCATGATATAATCCAGATTTGTAGGTTTCTTATGAATATATATATATATATTTATTTATTTATTTAAATTTGTGGGAAAAACACGCAGATTAGTAGATTATGTTTGTAAACAAATCCATATGAGTAGGATTAGTTGAATTGTTTTTGTTGAGCTGAACGTTGGGCGATGAATTTAGAGGAGTTCACCCCAGCACACCATATTTAAAAGCCAAGAGGTATATGAAATGAACAACCCCTCCGTAGGTGTTCGAAAAATATACTTGGGTTTTCCAACATGGCGCACGCCCATGAAAAAATGTTGGAATGGGGTTGTTGACCCGATGCTGAATCGTTGATATTCCCATGTCATGCAGGGGTGCCAAGCAACTCGCTTGATCAATACTCCCAATTGACATACACTGTGACCTGACGGCGATGGAGAAAGAGAGAGAGAGAGTTAGACAGAGAGAGAGAGAGAAAGATGTATGTATGTATGTATATATATATATACGATATATAGCATATATCCTTTCCTCCAATGCAAAGCCCCAACGTATAGAAAAGGAACATCCTACTCAAATAATTGCAGGTTGCTTGGCGATGTCTGTGGGAGTTACTGTAGCACTATACATATGATCCGCATATGTGACAACTCCTGGCTGGTTGAGGTTGTTTTGCTGCTGATTGCGCCTCGGCTTCCAGGATCAAGCATCATCACGCATCCTTCAGCCGCACAGACACCATTTAATGGAGATGTGCAGTTTAATGCAACCAACACACCTGTGTTAAACCTACTGGCGAATGGCAGCTTGATATTTTATTGTTTCTTTTTTGGCAATATTGATGGACGATGACTATATCGTCTCCGGCCAGATATGTTGTTCCGGGGATTCAATGTTTCCCATGGGCCTGTGGAAGACTCAGACACAAATCATTGGCCATGTGATGTAGTTAAAATCAAGATAAATACCTGATACCTATACCATATTAGGCCATGTCTTTTGGGATTGTTCCCTTGTACAGGCCTTATGTAGACCTTACATGACTGATAGTAAAGCAATGTCATAAACCATCCATATTTTGATGGTTGAAATCCCACCCATTTATGGTCAAATTGGGGGTGGTTGATCCTATTGCTTACCCACTGACATGTTAGGTACCTAGATTTTAGGTACCTGAACCGTTTCTAGAATATCACAGACTACAGATTCCACCTTTGCGACATGACCATCCTCAAATGCGGCAGGATGCAGGGATCAGCCCTGAAAGACTGCATTCTCAAGATGCAGGTCTAGGAAGGCATAAGTCCTTCAGGTCCAGGACTTTGTTGCTTCTAGCCCAATAGAAATCCCTTCCCCCTCAGACCCCACCAAATCTAATACCTCCCAGCCGGATTTGAAGGTTGCTCCAAGCTATTATAGCTACAGGGTGAGGCCTCTGAGTTATGGCTGTTGGTTTGTAAACCCCTATGAATACTATAGTTCTATACCCATATGATCCATATGGTTGTGGGTCAAAACCCTGGTATCCGGATGGTACCCTAAATAGTTGCTAATGGATGGTTATTCTCCCAAACCATCCCCATATGGCCTTGCTGAGGATGAGGTGGATTGCTTGGCGACCCGCAGTCAGGCGGACCAAAAACCATCCTCTGAGTTGTTCATTTTTCGGGACCATATAGGAACTCCCAAACAGATAGATTTAAGTAGTTTATCCATGTTTATCATATTATACATATATATATATATATTATAATATACATATTGATAGACTTAAGTAGTTCATCATCACATACATACATACATACATACATACATACATACATACATACATACATACATACATACATACATACATACATACATACATACATACATACATACATACATACATACATGACATACAGACATACGCACATACATACATACATACATACATACATACATACATACATACATACATACATACATACATACATACATACATACATACATACATACATACATACATAAGACATACATACATACATACATACATACATACATACATACATACATACATACATACATACATACATACATACATACATACATACATACATACATACATACATACACATACACATACATATAGATACACATACATACATACATACATACATACATACATACATACATACATACATACATACATACATACATACATACATACATACATACATACATACACACACACATACATACATACATACATACAGACACACACACATACATACATACATACATACATACATACATACATACATACATACATACATACATACATACATACATACATACATACATACATACATACATACATACACTAGACAAGAATGGATCATTATATGATCCGGCAGGAACTGAGTCCTGTAACATGCAGATTAGATTAGTTACTTAGATAAGTTACTTAGATATGGATGAAATATATATATATGGGACTATGGTGACCACCAGCTGCG
The DNA here is from genome assembly GCA_947184155.2 of Cladocopium goreaui. Classification (NCBI taxonomy): domain Eukaryota; class Dinophyceae; order Suessiales; family Symbiodiniaceae; genus Cladocopium; species Cladocopium goreaui. Next base: position 549,162 of record CAMXCT020003524.1, read on the forward strand.
TCTTACAATTGCGCCCAGGTGCGTCACCACAGTCCCGCGGGTACGTTTACACGGGTCCCGGGGAGGTGTCTTCGTTGATCACCGACCCCCCCGGGACCCCGGTGATCCCCCGCATATAGATATATAAAGTATAAGAAGTTTTACGTCTATTCAGACCCTGCCTCCGGCAGGGTGGTGCGCGTAAACATGAGATGAAGATGAGGATGAACAGGGGATGAAAGATGAGATGAGAGTGAAAATGAGATGAAAGCTACTTAACCAGGACGCGAAGAGGGGAACGCAAAAGAAGAGGGAAGGAGAAAACACACACCAACACACCTAGCCCGGAACGGGCGAACCCTGAAAAGGCAAGGGAAAAGAAAAAGCGGAGGGTCGACGGACACGGACCAAGACCAACGGAGGGGGGGGAAGACGGAAGCGCCTGAACCAACCTGACACAGCGAAAACCTACAAAAACCTCAGCACGCGACGGAGCCAACCTACCTGGGGAGGGAAGAAAGCATGAGATAGGGGACCAATGGGGAACTAGTTGGTGAAAACAAAAACAAAACAACAAACAGGATTCAGTTCCTAGACCTACAGGTCGTGCGTTGTGCCAATCCAGGCCCGTGTTCCAGTCAGCCACAAGGGCATATAACAGCTTACAAATTCCCTCGAATTAGATGCACAATATGTTTCACCTCACCAGATACCAAAGAGACCACACCTGCAGGAAAAGGACATGCCTGTTGCCTGTTGTCTTGCATGTCATGTCTCATCGCAAACGCTGAAGCTGCAGTGAAAACGGAGGTTTCTGAATGTTCGGTATGGCTTCACTTGAAAGAACGGAGCACTGGGATCCCTTGGACCGCGGGAACAGCGGGACATCTGAAAAGATTGACAAACCGCAAGGCTGACTGTTTCGCTTTACTTAGATGAATTACTAAATTAAAATGTGTTAATTCGGCAGTCAGGACAGTCATCACTCACCCTAAAAAGGGTTGCCTCAAATGGCTCCATGGCACCATGTCGGAGCCACCATGGAAATCACACTAGACAAGAATGGATCATTATATGATCCGGCAGGAACTGAGTCCTGTAACATGCAGATTAGATTAGTTACTTAGATAAGTTACTTAGATATGGATGAAATATATATATATATGGGACTATGGTGACCACCAGCTGCGTCTTACAATTGCGCCCAGGTGCGTCACCACAGTCCCGCGGGTCATTTACACGGGTCCCCGGGAGGTGTCTTCGTTGGTCACCGACCTCCCAGGGACCCCGGTGACCCCCCGCATATAGATATATAAAGTATAAGAAGTTTTACGTCTATTCAGACGATACACACACACACACGAGACCCAAGACGAAGACAGACGTCGCACAATTGGAGTCAACGCGAAAACAGAGGCCAACTGTTTCAGCTAATCCGCACCTTCGTGAAGAAGGTAGGCGTATGAAAAGAAAACGCAAGTGAAGTAATATCACTCATGCAACTCATCTCAAATTCAAAACTTTTGTAAAGTAACATTCACAGTCACTGCAAAGTGAATTCGAAACATTCTGAATGAAAACGTTCACAGCTAGGGTTCAGACTAGCTAAGATCGGCACAGATATCGCTGTCCCCCTTTTAACGTCTGATCCATCCTAATGATCTCGAAAGTGTGAAACTTCCTGTTTAAGTCTCATATCATGACATGAAAGTACACCATTTCTACATTCATGGCATCAGATTTCCTGGAAGTTTTCATTTTGACTCAGATTCCGTCTGAGTCTCGCCCAGATTTTCATCATGTGCCATGACAACTCGATTGTACCATATGTTCATGACCGCATTTATGACTTTTTCATTTGATTTGGGGTTCCAAAATGGTTTGGGGTTCCAAAGCTTGAGCTTGGAACCAACAAGAATGCACGATGGATGCGCCATGCTGTTGGAATAGGATGCCCAATCGGCTCAGTACAGCCCAAAGAAGATTTTGGGCTCTAGCAAATGTCTTGTTGGTTTCACACCCCCCAAGGGGCAAAAAGGAACCTTCCACAAAAAAAACAACGGCCATACATTGTACTGAATAGGAGGGAGCATTCCGTGTATGCCCAATTTTTCCGGGATGTATGCCAATTTTTTCCGGGTGTGTTTTTTTGTTTTTTTGGGGAAAGGCTAGCCGCAGACACAAAAGAAACTCAAGATCTCTGACATCCCAGTAACCAAGGAATGTACATAGTAGCCTACATTTTGCTCCTGGAATATGTGCAAAGTAGACTTATAACTTATAACCTATGATTTTTCAAAATACTTTCTTCGTGTGATCCCCACCCCGACACTAATGTCTTAGCTTCTGACATAATCTCTGAACTATATGTAGTATGTTTGTTATCCGGACAGTCTATCGGACATTGTCTTTCTGGCATATACCCCCGGAAATTCTGTCTGACACTCTATCTGGTATAAATTCTATCTGGCATCTACTCTGACATACTTTCTGGCATGCGATATATATTAAATATTAATATGTATATTATGGCACTCGTTCTGGCACCTAGTCTGGCATTCTTTCTGGAATTCTATCTAGTATCTTTTCAAGCATTAATAGCTGGCATCTATTCTGACATTCTGGCATTCTATCTGACATAAACTTCTGACATGACATTTTATATATTGTATATGGCATTCATTCTGGCATATTTTCTAACGATCATCTCGCAGTCTATTTGACATCTATTCTGGCATTCCATCTGGCATCATTCTGTCTGGCATTCTATCTCATTCTCTCTGGCATGTGTTCGGGTCCAGGCATGCCCACTGCGTCTGGAGCTCGGGACATGGCTCACAACAAGAGAAACACATAGTCATGACGAGCTGCAAGAGGAGCAAAGGAGAAGAAGTAGGAGCAGGAGGAAAACGAGACGGCGTAAGTAGAGGGGAAGAAGAAGATGATAATGAAGAAGATCACGAAGAAGGAGCTGCACCTTTCGAGATCCAATCGGATGATGTATATTACATAGCTATTTAGCCATTGAAACTGAGTAACATCTATGTCATTTATCAGCTTTTTTGTCAATAAAATTGTATACCTATCTTGATATATATCTGCTATCATGATTCAGCTTCGTACTCCATAGAACACCTTGCTTCCGTTTCTCTTCCATCAAAAAGTTGGAAAAATCAAACAGAACGTGGCGTGTGTGTGTGTGATATATATATATATAATAGGCTGGCATTGAAAAAGCAGTGTGGATTAGATTTCCCCAACACCCGAAAGTTTTACAGCTTTGTGGGTTAAAGGCCGACTATTGAGCTCACGGCTCAAGTCAAGGCTTGAAGCTTAAGTTTGTTTCTCCGATGGAACCGGCTTTGATTTTTTTTCCCTTGGCGCACAAAAGTATTGCAGCTGCCTGCTTTCGTCAAAACTGGACCCACCCGTTGTACCGACTCAATCGCAGTAGCGATCTGTAGGAAACAGAAGCCACGGCGCTTTGCGAAGCCAAGGCTCTCGAACTTTCACAGAAGCGTTCTGATCCCCTGAAACTTGAGATTCTGATGCTGTTGCTGATCATTACCAATAAAAAGGCGAGGTTTCTGAAGCAGAAGGTGTGTCATTATGAGCTATTCTTAATGACTGCTGGAATGAAAAAGGCGCCGTTCTGGCATGAAAGAAAAGCCGTGATAGCTCATCGCACCCTCTCAGACTGCTCAGCGGCATTGTGTTGGTCTTGTCCATGCCATTTCTAAGCCTGTCCAGCTTTCAAGATTCTATATATTGGAAAAAAGGATTTGCTGTGTGTGTGTGGCTTCGCACTTTTTTTTCCCCTTCCAACGCCTTCATGGCTTCCGCCAGGTCGTTACACACATTCAATCGCGGCAAACAGTTGAATTGTAGTTTACATGCAGGGCTGTCAACTCGTCGAAAGCCACAAAAGTGCCGGTTGCGGACCAGTACGCAGTCCAGAAGCTGTCCCAGCAAGAAAACAGACAAGAAAGCAAACCAAAAACAACAAAGCAAAAACAGGCAAAAAACACACAACCACAACAAAAACAAAACAAAAACGACACAGAGAAGTGGGATCGCCACCAGCAATGGGAATTACATGCATGATGACATCTTATGTGTCATTATGAGAATGGCCCAAAACAAGAAACAAAACATAAGAACCACAAAACACACCAATGGGCCATGTTGGTGGGTGAGAGAAGCAACAAAGCTCCATGCGGAAACCAGGGATCCCCCCAGCCATTTTTTTTTTTTCCTCGAGTGTGGCCGATATCGCGCTAAAGGCTCGGTCCTTACATGAACATAAGCTGAAGGAAAGATGTTTGTACAAGGACATAACATGTCCATTTGAGCAGGCAAATCGATAAAACAACACACAAAAACCACAGAAACCAAACAAACACGACGACCCGCAAATCCCCCAGCCAGACTTGCGTTTCGCCAGCGGAAACAGCGAAGCAAACAGCGAAACACCAAAAAACAAACACACAAAACGGGGCCGGAGCCCAAACAAAACACCCACAAAATCGATTTGCCAGGGGACGCAGTGGCTTGTCCACTGCATCTCTCTCAAAAGCGTGCCAATGAATTAAGAATCACGGCATTCGGGCAAGCATGGAGGCGTTAGCTAGTGTGTTTACTCAGGCATGTGCCACACTGTACAAGAAAACAGGGCTACTTATGCCTCTCTCAGCGTCCTCTCAGATCAGCTTGTCAGAGGGCCTCCATGGACAAAGTCGTCACCATATCTGTCAGTCGTAACCACGAAGCCGTGATGGTGAAAGGGCCAGGTCCCCCCGCCAGAGGGGAGCCGGCCAGTGATGGCATACGGGAAGCATCGCAGGCCAGGGAAAAACATCCAAAATACCATCGCAAATATCCAGCATGCCCCTAGTTTCATAGGGGAAATTGCAACCAGCAGATTGATTGGGTCTCAGCCAGCGAAGCCCTAGGCAATACTCGCAAAGCGGAGAGACATGCAAAAAAACATTGTCGTTGTGGCGATGACGCCACGCTCGGGCAACAAACAGGCTCCGATGGTGTAGATTCGCGAAATGTACAAACTACAGAACTGTTCAGAAAATTTCAGGATGTCATCGTCCCTGAAAGCCCTGCAGTGCATTGCAGTATGCACAGTAGAAGAATGTAGTGAACCCAAGTCTGTAATGCCACTCACCCACAGAATAGGCAGGCTGCAGAGTCACCACAATCCATCCACGAACTGACGAACCATGTAGGCAGTCTTATGCTGCTCGCGGGGCGCCCCAGGGTGTCCTACAGGGAGCACCACTGGAGTGCACCAGTGAAGCTCACTGCAGCACAGTCTGGTCCATGGCATCGGCCGGCAACTACCGCCCCTCTCGGATAGAAGCAGCCACCCATGTAGTGGACCCAGACAAAGGACATACCAAGGAGGCTCAGAAAAACAAACGAATTCAAAACCAATTAAGCAAAAGGCCCCGTCAAGGAGGTAAGGTCAAGTCAGCAAGAATTTTTTTTGTGGTCGGCGCCCGTTGCCTTTCGGCGGGTCGCACTTGAGACTCCCGAGTGGACCAGCAGGGATTCGAACCACCACCGGCAGTCTGTCAAGGTCAAGTCAGCAAGAAGGGCAAAGCAAGAAAACGGGCCCTGGGGGCACCAAACGAATTGGCCGTCCTGAGAACCTTAGTGGGTCTTTTTTCCGTCCAACGCCGTATGGCTTCCGCCAGGTCGTTCAACATGTTTCAAAGCATGTTGCATTTGGGATTAATTGATTAATTAAGTCACGCAAGGTCAATGCTGTAGTGGCCGCAAAAGTAAACTGGTGGAGGACCTATACATAGTCCTATTGACTGTCGCGATCATTGGAAAGCAAAAAACCAAAAACAAAACACCAGGAAACAAAACAACAAAACACCAAAACAAGAACCCACACCACAAAAAGCAAACACGAGAGTAACCTTAGTGGGTCACAAGACTTCTCTTGTGTTCCTCCCTGGTTGCGGATGGGCCCCGCCTTCCTTGGTTCTTTGTTTGGCTCTTGTTGGTTCCTCTCTTTGTCTGGTGTTGCCTCCCCTCCAGCTGTGACGGCTCGGTTGCCCTGCTTTTGCTGGGAGTGTGGTTGTGCTTTGTCGTCCTTCCGTCATCTGTCTCATGGCAGCAAAGGCTAGTAAGCCCTGTGTGGGGTTGTTCTCACCCTCTCCACCATGTTGCAGGTGACGTCAGGGAGCTCAGTTTGGCCTCACTGAGGTATTCATCAGGATGTCCAGGCTCCACATTAGTCTCCGCTAAGCTGCCCTTTCGCTATTCAGATGCAGCCTTCTCCTCCCCTGTCCTCCTCTGCCTTCCCGGCACCCCCCTCATGGTTGTTTGTTGATCGGTCGGTCTGTCTGGTTTTGCTTTTGGTTGGTCGTCTTGCTGTTTTCCGGTGGGTTGGGACCAGGGTGCCCTCCTCTGCCTGTGCTACCCTCCCCCGTAAAACTTTGACACACAAAGTTAGATCGCGAAAACCGCTTTCAAACCTCTCGTGCACAAAGTAAACCCAAACCAAAACACAAACAAACGGTGGTCGTTTCGCGTTTCTGTCTGTGTCAGCTTTCCCAGGCCGTCTCACGGCGACACACTCCCCCTTTTCGAACTCGCGGGTCTTGAGCCAACGTTTACGTTGGGTCATAGCAGTTCCAGAAACGATTCTACAAATCTAGACACGTGCAAAAAACAAACTTCTACGTGGCAAAAACCTAAGATTGGGTTCGTGCAGTTTGGTTCTCGTGTGGAATAACCTACAACGTGCAAAAAACCTAAAAACGGCTAACTACCAACGAAAAATGGCAACTCCGTCACAACTCTTTGTGACGGAATGAGATGAGATCGATTAACTACATCACAATCACCTGCTAACTACAAAACAAAGTCCAAACTACGAAAGTCCACAAACTACAACTACAAAGCAACTAACAACTACCTAAGTACAAGCACAAGATCGCTACGCTAGCTATACATAGGATGATTTTTCACACCCCCTTTCGAACTTGTGCGACTCAAGTCCAAAAACGAGTTCGGTCACTCGGCCTTGACATTTCCCATGCCATAGCAGATAGGGCATGCTAACAGCGTCATCTGCTTTGACTTCTCCGTTGTACGGCAACCTGAACAGTGATACTTCGATCCTGTTGAAGTCACAACCAACAAGGGTCCAGTCTCCGGTTGGCAAACCTGGCAATTGTCTCGGCATCGAATATGTCCATTTGGACCAGCGGCGGCAATCAAAACCTTGCATTTCTCATTGCAGTGATACATCTCTCGGCAAAAACTCCAATAGATACGAGTACCTAGGCCTTCACCGTCAGAATCACAAGACAAAGCTGTAGAACTCTTCATAGCTGTACCTGAATTTCTTGCAGTTGTATTGCGGCTTTTGCAACATCTCGTAATGCAGCAAGCTGAAAGAATACCAGATAGAAAACCCAGTGTATATACAAAGAATAAGAGCCAGTAGAGCTCTTCCATCTCTCCAGTGGCCATGGCTTGCGCGACCTGCCCACACACACACACACAAATGGCTGCGGAAATCCAATCAAGCTCACGCTGAAATCCATTCCAAGCAGTCCACAAACATTCCAAAGACAGTCCATCAAGGAAAGTCCAAAAACGATCCCAGAAAGTCCACAAGATCATCCTCTAGATGCCTTCTAAAGACTTCTGTATCTCCGAAAGTCCAAAGATCATCCTCTCGATGTCTTCTAAAGACTTCTGCGACCTAGAAAGTCCAAAGATCATCCTCTCGATGTCTTCTAAAGACTTCTGCAACTCTTGCAATTCAAATTTGGATTCAGAACTATACCATGCAATCGTCAGACCTCAAAGTCTCGATAATTAGATCCGACTACCCAAGCAACGCACAGGGCAACGATCAAAGAGAGTTTTCAGCCTCATGTCTTAGACATTTAAAGACCTTTCTCTATCCAGATGACTTCACAAGTCTATCAAAACTTCAAGATGACTTCACAAGTCGTTCAAGCTATCCAAAATCTCACAAGTCCACTCATGCAGCAGAATCTTCCTTTTTCCTCAGGGAAGATCAGGCGATAAAATCAGCGTAGCTTCGACGCCATCGATCACCTGAGGGCAAGTAATGCGAGCATTCGCACAAAGAATCTGGCAAATTTCCTGGAGTATTTCTCTGACAAGTGAAAGTCAGAAAAGTTGAATGATGCGTGGAAATCACAAACACAATGAAAACGCTTCTCAAGACGTTGACTAAGCTCCTCAGAACTTGACATGATCCTGAACGCTTTCTTGATGGGTAATCCTGGCAGTCCTTCAATTCCCATTGCACAAGCATGGACAACAGACCTGAATGGAATTCTGGCCTGAACAAAGGCTTGCAGCTTCGGATGAGTCCAATACCTGTTGGAATTTGGCAATTCAAAAGACATAGACAACTCGGGATGTCTTTCTACTAACCGATCCAACAACTTTTCACAAGCGGCTAAAAGTTCGAAAAACTTTCGCTCATGCTCTGGGACTCTTTTCCCACCCGAAAAATTCTGCAATGGAGATCCACCTGTGCACGGCAATGACATGTGAACGTGACAGAACAAATGCACCTCTCCCAGCTCTCGATCAGAGGCTGATCTGGTCATCTTCAACTCCTCTATCACCTGGTTCACAAGATCTGCAACATGATTCTGTGTAGCTATCTTCTCAAGATTTCCATGAACTCCAACATAACAAGCACGGCTCTCAGCGCATGCAGCTGACAAGACACTGGCTTTGCTGCAGGCTAGCTCGACAAAAAGACCTACCCCCCTTTCACTCTTGAAATGGGTCACATCAGCTTCTGAAGAACTTGAACCTGACATTGCAGACAAAACACTGGCCGTTGCTCCACCTCGAGCAGCTGCATTTGCAGTTGCTGCTGACGCTGTTGACGATGTCAACAACCTGAACAACCTCCGATTCGCGCGCATCGGAAGCTCTCCACTGCCATGACATGCTATGCAGGCTTCCATACGACGCTGGGGCGGTCTCCCTGATGTCTCAGAAGGCTCTGGCTGGGCCTCACTGGCCGGTGCCTTTGCAACTGGGGTCCTTGAAATCATAGACATACTGTACCCCGATGAAGGGCCAATTGTCTCAACTTCCATTGCTCCTCCTGGGCCAACTCTGAATGGCCTATGGGGCGGCTCGCCCACATGCGACGCTGCTTTCGCTTCAGGGCTCTTCGGAGTAACCAAATCCACAGTTGGCGCTGCCTTTGCACCTGGACTCGCCTTAGGCGATGTAGGCTCTCCAGATTTCGCCTTTGGAGGTGTCTTGGGTGGCGTCTTTGGCGCACTTGAAACTCTTCTTGGAGCTGGCGGCGGTGGTGGTACCTGAGGTGGCGCCGGGGGCGCTGGCGGTGGTGGTAGAGGGCCCTGGGCTGGAGAAGGCATTGCTGGAGGGGCCTTCCCAGAGATGGGTGGTGCCTGTGGTGGCTGTGGCCCTTGCGGAACCCACCCCTTCGGCGGGTGTGGAGGCGGCTTTGGACCCATCGCCACTGCCGCATTGCTGCTGGCCGGAAACTGGCCGCTCCCCTTCGGTGGCGTCTGACGGGGACCCATCCCAGTCCTCTGACGAGCTCTTGGAGGGCTACCTGCGGCTGCTGCGGCCTCCTCGGACCAACCGTGGCCTCTCAGCCTCTTGTTGTGAATTCGTAGTGACTCCTGGGTCAATCCAACCTGTGAAATCGAATCACCCGGGGCAACCTCATCGCCCACAGTGGAGTCTGGCTGGTGCTGTCCTCTTGGCGTCAAAGTCACACGCCCATGAGTAAGGCTCACCCTTCGCTCCATCAGGACACTGAGAGATGATATGGCCTTTCTCTCCACAATGACCGCACTTCAGACCCTTCGGATTCTTCCAGCTGAATCCACTGAAAGACCTCACAAAGGCGGGTCCTTTGTCCTCCTCAGATTTCGGGTTGATCTCCAACTCCTCTCTCTTGTTTAACTGAGGGTTGTACATCCTTCGCATGACCCTTCTCTGACCTGGCAGTCTCGACCCTCTCACAACCTCATATGTAGGCGTTGGCCGGGACTCCTCTTAGCGAAGTATGCAAACGCTTCCTTCTGCCTATTCTTCCAAGCCTGACGCTTGGCCTTACGACGACCAGCCTCGCGTCGTCTCTTCAGCAGACCAGTGGCCTCCCAGGCCTCTTTCTTCACCTGAATCACAAAGCGACCAGGCTTCCTGGGCATCTTCTTCACAGCAGGTTCACGTCCAGGAGCTTGAGACCTTCCTGACGGCCTTGCTTTCGCTTCAGGTCTGCCTCGAGTAGTAGGCATGGCTTTCTCCTTTGGCCTCGGCGGCTGAGCTTTCTTTGGAGTGACCTCCACAACATCCTCAGCCTCGGCAGCTGCAGTCTCTGACGCACCTGGTGCAACTGGTGCCGCTTCAGTAGCGGCAGGGGGAGCTGCAGCCTCTGCTGCCTTCGGCACTGCCTCAGCAGCTGGCACCACTGCCTCTGCAGATGTCACCGCAACAGTCGCAGTGTTGGCTTCACCACCTATGATGGTGACTGTATCTCATCAGATTCAGGTGCCGCACCGACACCTTCAGCTGTTGGATGCCCAAGGAGCGCATGGCTGTCCGGCGCTCTGGGCTCTTCTCGTTCTGCAGGGATACGTCCAGCCATAGCGGAACCGATTCCCTCGCCTTGAAACCTTTCGCAAACAGCTACAAGTGCATTGATCATCTGAGTGCATGAACGTGGAAATGGCGACAATTCACAAGTTGTTGAATCTGCAGGTTCTTCACAAATCAACTCTCCACAAAACATGCAGTTTCTGGTTGAAAACGCACACAAAATACCTGAAAAACTGTTGTCGCAGATTTCAAAATCAAGCAAACAGTCCAAAAGAATACCTTCAAACGACGAAAAACCAAGTATTTCCATGTACTGCAACGCTTTGATCGTCGGCAAACATTTGGTAAAATGGTCAGCGACGTTTCCAGTTCCTCGGACATGTCCAATTTGCAGGATTTCTTTTCCCAAAAGTTCTCTCAACCAATTCACTTTGATGTCGATATGTCTTGACCTACGCTGGAGGTCGGAACCTTCCAAAAGCATCTTCCCACTCAGGGAGTCAGTCCACAAGAGGATCGGACAGACAAAATCCAAGCTGTCGTCCTCGGACAAAGACGGTGGATATACCTGAATGCGACGCAGGACAAAACTCAAACTTCTCAGCAAACCAATGGCTTCTTGGACAGCTGCCTGAACGGCAACGAGCTCTGCCTCGCATGAACTCAACGTCACAGATGCCTGATGTCGAGAGAAACACTTCAAAACAACACATCGGAAAACAATAACGCACCCAGTGATGCTTCTCCTCTGAGTAGCTTGCATAGGGGCAAATCCAGCATCACTATAAACTTCCAGACCGATGTCTTTCTCAGAAAGGTCCTCAAGTCCAGGTGAGGGAAATTTCTGGGACATCTTCATGTGCAACAACATAAATCGAAGCACGGCTCGCAGAGCTTTCTCATTGCCTGGCTTTGGACAAGATTGTCCAGTCGACAGCATTGCAATCAGGATCAAGATATCCTGTCGGGTCTGTGCCAGCCATGACAGACGTCCAAGACCTCTCCTGAACTTGGAGTGCGCCTCAGCGCTGATAGGCTCTTCTTGCAGTGTCTGCTCCAAAAATGGACGAAGATCAGGAAATGCAGTGGAACCTTTGGAGATTCCATGCTCCTCGAACGCACTGTTCAGGTAATCCTGGTCGACAAACAACTGCAAACCTGAGCTTCCCTTCTCTCGGAGGATGGTACGGCCTAGAAACTTCAATGAACCCCCAGACATGGTCACTCGGCCAGTCTCTCGGATCTTGACCTGCTTCTCAAGAGCTTCAAACAGAACACGATACGCAGCCTCGCTGGGCGTGGCAACCAACAGGTCATCAACATAACAGATGACAAGGATGGGGGCACCTCGCACCATCCCACCGTACAAGCATGGCTCCACAAGTCCAGATCGGATGCCAACGCTTTTGACAATCCCATCAAAGAACAGAACCCAAGTCAAACTTGCGATACGAAGTCCATTCAAACCCTTGTAAGCCTCAAGGAAAACCGGTTCATTGTCAAGTGTGCTGATTGATGATGGAAGCCGGACACAAACCTTCACAGTGAGCGGTGAATTCATGAACGCCTGACTGACGTCAATCGCATAAAGGTTGAAACCTTTTCCACCAGTCCACATACCCGTTGCCGCTCCCAACAAAAGTCGTAGCGACTCAATCGAGGGTGTGGGGGAAGAGATACCTTCCTGCCTGGCGGTCTTCTGACCTTTAGCGAAATCTTTCACGACTATCCGAGCACGAACTCCTTCGTCGGCTTCAGGCTTACTGTTCGTAACCCACCTGCAGGAGATAACTTTGATGTTGTGCTTCTTGCAGAACTGCAAGGCTTCTTTCTCCTTCATGACACGACCTGCATTCACATGAGTCAGCCCCTTGAGCTCTTTGACCATCGCAAGGAAAGTTCCTTGGGGGTCCAGTTCTTCAAGAGTGGTATCCGAAACAGCTCCTGTTGGCTTCCACAATCGAACCTTGGATCCACATAGCTCGACAACTTCAGAGTCATGAGCTCCACCTGAAAAACTGATAGACTCAACAGAGAACCGCTCCTCGGAGAGCAGATCGGGAGAAGTCAAACATCCAATCCTGACTCTCTCAGAGCAAAGACACACATCGATCATCGGGATCGTCTGTGGCTGTTCAACTTCCATCTCAACATCTTCGGATTGAAAATCTGGAGCGTCTCGCTCCGAAAAGGATGCAGCCTCAGCTGGTGCAGAACTCGCCTCAAGTGGTAAGTCCATGTCCACATCGGCAAGATCAGCATGTTCGGGACCCAGAGATGGTGAGTAGGGGACGTCTCCACCTTCACCTGCTTGCTCCAAAGCTTGCTCCACATCCTCAAGCGACGGCTTGATAGGAGTAGACAAGAACTCACCTTGCCTCTTGCGGCACTCAGCCGAATGGCAGGTGCCAGGAGCATTCATACCTGATTCACAACTCGGACAGTGCCTTGTAGGCAACATTCCAGATGGCAAACCTGGAATCTTTGGTAGTGGCTGTGATGGTACTGGTACCGCCACTTCTTTGTCATTGGGCTCGGCAAGTGGGAGTTGTTTCTCAGGCACAACGGCTTCTTTGGATCTCTGGTTCCGAAGCCATGTCCAATAGCGCTCACAGCACTTCTTGGAGTGTCGCCCTTGACGAGTAGCACAAGAACTACAACCTTCGGTCCGTCCATGGGCATCAATCCAATGCCGTGGAGGTTGCACCTTGTCGGGCAGACGTGCAAAGTCCTCTGGAACGATCTCAATCGGTTCCTGGTCCAAAATGGCGG
>CAMXCT020003525.1:0-62271 GCA_947184155.2 Cladocopium goreaui
GACACTATTTGGCCACCCGGAGGAAGATCCCTGAGTCGGATTGTGGTGCATTGACTTAGCAAATACACTCGCGCTGAAGCATGACCGGAAGCGTTGTTTCATTCCAGATCACGGAGTGTTCCCGATCACTGACGTGAGACACGAAACAAAAAAAAAGATCATTGCCATTGCATCAGCAAACTACTTTGCATCATATGTTTTCACAATCACGGAGAAAACATTTACAAGCAGAGAAAAAAACAATAACACGTTTCATTAACGTTCCCAACAACAAAGACAACGCATGATTGCAGCGCCCCAGTCTGGCTCGGCTCCATCTACAGCTCTGTTAACTAACCATCCTTGATAGGAACCATTGTCCGGTGCTCCAACTTCAGGACACTTAAGGCATGCTCGGAGCCTTTCGAATTCAAAATTCTCAGGGTTCAACATGCCTTCCTAGGCGACCCATCCCTCTGAACGCTCATCCCTCTCAAGGATCATTGCATGTCCGGCTCGACCTCCATGAGGCAAACTCTAAATGACAAATCTACTCACAATCCAATGCATGATTTCAGCTGAGCCTGAAACAGTGTACTGTGTGCAAATCAGGAATGGACACCACGAAGAGGGACGACGATATTCGAACATCTGTTGACCTCAAAAAAAAAACAAACAAAACGATGAGCTGGGCTTTCAAAAATAAACTGGGAATCGGACTCTCCTGCAACCTTTGGTTTCCAATGTAGAAGATTGAATTCTTCCTGATAGCATCCTCACAGGTCTAGCGTAAAAAACGAAAAAAGAGAAAAGAGCCCGAGTGCCTTTGCAAGATTATCATTGATCGCTCCGTTCATCGTCACAAGTCACAGATCAGCGCCACAAAGAGCCAACATATTCAGACTATAGGAAGGATAAAGATGCAGAAATTATCTACATTTGGAACAGCAGATACAAAACAAAGTCACAAGCAAACAACACACTCAGCACATTGCTTGCATAACAATGTTTCTTCCAACTGGAGCATTCGAATAAAACTGCAGAATACAGAAAAGTTTCCCTGGCAATGGAAAAGGGATCACGGACACACCCGATCTCCGACATGCATTGGGAAAATCATCATCTTGATAATAAAAATAAAAGCCACAAGGATGGAGACATGGAAGCACACCAGTCATCCATCGAAGGAAACATGAAACAAATATATTCGGGTCAAACACAGGGACTGTAGTAGGATTGTCCAGCCACAGGACCTGAGAATGACCCGCAAGCAACTCAAATGAAACGGACGATGAGATCGCATTGAAGATTCACAGTGAAAATCCTCGCAGAAACTGCCTGCTGGGAAGTCTCACCCGAGCGCATCGGCCGAAAACAATGGCTGATCGAGGGCTCCAATAGGCATGACAAAAAAACCTGTGGCATGTTATCAAAATTAAAGCGTTGATGCATGTCGACGCAAACGTCCTGCGTCGGAGACCTGAGCGGTCTCTTTCCAAGCTGCTCGCTTGAGCAGCCTGGCCCACCCTCCCTACCTCCCCAACTGGGGCCTGCTAACTACTCTGAAACAAATCTTTGCGCCAGAAGAGCCACCAGGCCGTAGCCGAAAAGGTTTCTTTTCCGAATAAACGGACCTCATTGATTTACATTCACAATTCGCATCGACATCGACTTGCGAAATCTGCGCTCGAGGCGAATGCAGACTTCAACACTCGTTGTCGAGCAAAACGCCACATTCAGAAACCTCGGTTTCAAGTCTTTGAGCTATAACCTCAGTTTCAAATCTTTGGGCTATTAAAAAAAGGAACTCGGATATCGCAAAATTGATGCATTGCCGACAGACCAATTTCTATTTCACCAAAATTACACTCATTCACTAAATTCCTTTTGGAAACAATCTCATCTCACCATTGGCAATGGGGGTCGGCCCCCCTGAGCGGGAGCGCTGCCCAAATTTTTGAAATGATTCCTTAAGGCTAAACCCTAAACTCTAGATAAACAAAAAAAACCTTTTTGTGCCAAAATCCACCCAAAAAAAAAACAAACGACCACGCCTGTAGACAACTTGTACTTATCTGAGAATCTGACACTTGGAGAAATCGAATCAAAAGAGAAACATAAGAATCAAGGACCATTAAAGCAAAACAGGAAACAAAAAAGGCTATCCGACTACGTGCTGGCCAGCAGCCAGGGATAGGCTACATTTCTTCATAGCCCAAAGCTGTGAAAGACTTCACTTTCACAATTCAAGATCAACAAGCGGTGCACGGTGGTAACACAGGAAATGCTCATTCAAAGCTCGTTGGCATTCCATCAGCTTTTGAAGCTTCCAAATGGCTAACTGATAAATGGTTCGACGATGGCAGGTAATGGTCGACCTCAATGTCGCTAGCGCAACTGGTGCAGCACAATCTTCTAAGTATTCTTCAATCTCGAGTAAGGTATTGAGGACTTCGTTTGCTACATGCAGATTGCGATCTGCTAACATCAACTGCCAAAGCATTTCTTGGAGAGAATGATCAGCAATGAAAGGCACCAATGCCATTGAAGAATGAAACAATAGGGAGTCGAGGCGGTAAGTGCTTCGAAAAGGCAACTGAAATGAGCCAACTGAAATGAGCCAAACTTCGGTTTCAATAACCCGATCACGGACGGACCGATCACGAACAAGAAAACGGATCAGCATCAATTTCCAGCAACCTCACCAAGTAAAAGAACCTTTTCGCGATGGGGGTCGGCCCCCCTCAGCGGGAGCGCTGCTCAAATTTCTGCCATGATTCTCTCAGGGTAAACCCTAAGCTCTGGATAAAAAAAAACAAAATGTGTCAAAATTGAAAAAAAAAGCAGAAGATAACCAATCCTGTAGACAACTTGCACTGATCTGAGAGTCCGACACTTCAGGAATTGCGTCAAAAGAGAAGAATCAGACTCAAGGACCTCGTTCGGAAGGTTCAATGGAATGCGAGTGTATAACAATATTCTCCAACTTATGTGTCCAAGATAGCGCAAAGACAACTTCAGCTGCTGCAGAGGATAAAAAAATAAATACATCACTGCATACGAGAGCCTGTTGACTTTTATCTGAGCATCTGACAATTCCGCAAATCCGACAAAGCTGCAAGCCCAACTTAACAGGTCCCTGATAGAAGTGCATTCACAATTCACATCGATATCGGCTTGCAAAATCTGCGCTCCAAGCGAACGCAAACTTCAACACTCGTTGTCGAACAAAACGCCACATTAAAAACGGGAACTCGGATATCGCAAAAAAATGATGAAATCTCGACAGAGCACTTTCTCTTTGACAAAACACCCATTCATTTGCTAAATTCTTCTGCAAAGCAATCTCTTCCAGAACCATTTAACCATGGATGTCTCATCAATGTTGACGTCTTTCGCGCTTCCCTTCGTTCGTTTTAACTTCTGTTCCGTTCGATCCTTCCTCCCCATTTCGAAACTTTCGACAACTCTTTGCTCTGAAGCCGTTTTTCCCGCACTGCTCAACGCAGGGCACACGCACTCCAGAGGAAACCCGAAGCGGGGCATCCATGTGCCTTGATCTAGCGGAAACCACCAGCACCATTTTTCAGCGGTATTCCATCCTGAATTGCCAAACCTTCTGGCAGACACCGGTTCGGAAAGTTATTTTGTGCTTTTTGCTTCTCCTGTTGCCTGCACTGATCATTTTGAAGATCACAGCAATATCAAGCAAAACAATTACTTGGTTGTTGCTTGAAAACTCTTTCAATTAATTTCTCAGGGAAAGCTGTTCCAGGCAACCCGATCACAGACAAGACTGATCACGGGAAGCCCAGAAACAACAAACCCATTCTTTTTTCTTCCTATCAATACATTAGATTTTCTTTTTTCAGCGCAAAGATCTGGATCAGCCCAAACTCCTCTGAGGACTCCTGCTGTTCCAGCCAGACGTCAACACGATCAAGTTTGACGACATCAAGGTGGCCTTTATATGAGAATTGACCGTTCAGTCACAAACGCGTTCTGTCAAAAAAAACATATATTCAATATAATATATTCGACGTATAGCAAAGGAAAACCAGCGCCAGGCAACCCGATCACAGACGAAGCTGATCACGGGAAGCCAAGCACTGGCAGACCCATTCTTAGATAAATACAAATGATCCAGTCTGACCTGCGGCTCGGAACACCGGGTAATCATCGTGCTCAATCCCTTGCACGCACAAACATCCATGTTCCTCAGATGTCACAATATCGTTCTGTGAAAGTCCCTGTTGTTGTGTTGGAGCAGCATCACATGTGGCAAAGTACCTGGAATGTCATTCGCTTTCAATGTCGACTTCTTGACGAAAAGTTCATGAACAAGCTTTTCGTCATATCCATATCACCTTTTGCGACGTATTCTGTCGAGCTTCCGCATTTCCTGCAAAGAAATTCTACGACGATACTAATATAGCAAAATAACTTTCACCAAGATTGAGACTCCGGCCTCATTGAGAAATGTACTTGGGGAAATATTGTGATGAAAAGAATGGACTCCTTTCCTGTGGATGCAAGTCTTGACTTGGCCTCTCTCTTTTCACAGCGTCTCTTTGCGATAGCATTTCAAATCTTATGTCGCCTCTATAGGAATATCTCCTAGGTGAAAGATGGCCAGCCTCAATATTAGGACATCATAGTTCATACCAAAGAAGTCTCTTGCAGAGAAAGGACCGAAAATCATAAAGATAAAGTGGCTGCCCCCCTTCAATGATGGCTCTCAAAATTTCCGATGTAGAAGATTCAATCGGAAAGGATAGCCTCCTGACAGGTCTAGGGTATCGTTGATCGACCCGTTTGTTGTCACATCCCATTGCCAGGATTGGACTCGTTGCTTCGTTGACCTTGACGTTCAAGCAGAAGCCACACAAGATCTTCATCATGAAGAAATAGCGGAAACGTTTCCTACGAAGTCCGAAGAAGGAGAGCAGCTAGGCCAAATTTCTAATGGCGAGATGAGATTGTTTTCAAAAAGAATTTTGCAAATGAATAGATTTTTTGTCAAAGAGAAAGTGTTCTGTCGAGATTTCATCATTTTTGCGATATCCGAGTTCCCTTTTTCTCAAGTCGATGTCGATGTGAATCGCTGAACACCCCGTTCGTTGTCACATTCAGAGGGCGGTGCCACGAAGAGCCGGAGTGTTGAGACTATAGCAGTGTTGGGCATGAAGATAGTATGTGCGTTTGAAATTTACGAAAATTGATATACAAAACAGCATCGCAAGCAAAAAACGACGCACAGAACATTGCTTGCAAAACGAAGTGTTTCCAACTGACACATTCGAATAAAAAAGCGGAATACACAAGGTAACGATGCCATTCTGGCAATCTGAAAACGCTGAAATATAATTGGCTTTATTTTGTCACCGAGAGGAAGATCCCTGAGTCGGACAATAGTGCATTGACTTAGCAAATACACTCACGCTGCAGCATGATTGGAAGCGTTGTTTCATTCCAGATCACGGATTGTTCCCGATCACTGACCTGAGAAACAAAAAAAGGAATCATTGCATCAACAAACAACTTTAGATCATATGCTTTGACAATCACGGAGAACACATTTACAAGCAGAAAAAAAAACAATCACACGCTTCATTCACGTTCCCAATGGGAAAGACAACGCATCGTTGCAGTGCCCCAGTCGGGCTCAGCTCCATCGGCAGCTCTGTTAACAAACCATCCCTGAAACGAACCATCATCCAATGCTCCAACATCAGGACACTTGAAACAAACTCGGAGCCTGTCGAATTCATACTTGACAGAGTCATAAATGCCTTCAAAGGCGATCCATCCGTCGGAGCCCTCATCCCTCTCAAGAATCATGGAGCGTCCAGGTAGACCTCCATGGGACAAAATCTGAAAAAAAATGTATTCACCATCGAATGCATGAGTTCCACTGAGCCTGAAACAGTGTAGTTGCTGCAAATCAGGAATGGACACCACCGAGCGGGACGACGATATTCAAACATCTGATCACCTCAAAATAAAACAAAAGACAAAATACGATCAGCTCAGCATGGAAAAAATAAACTGGGTATCCGACTCTCCACCAACCTTTGGTTGCCAATGTAGAAGACCGAATTGTTCAGGATAGCATCCTGACAGCTTTCGCATAAAAAAACAAAAAAAAAGGAGACCAAGTGCCTTTGCAAGATCATCGTTGATCGCTCCATTCATCGTCACAGGTCACAAATCGGCGCCACAAAGAGCCAAAATCTTGAGACTATAGGAGGGATAAAGACGCACAAATTATGCACATTCGGAACAGCAGCTACACAGCAAAGTCACAAACAAACAACACACTCAGCACATTGCTTGCATAACAATGTTTCTTCCAACTGGAGCATTCGAATAAAACTGCAGAATACAGAAAAGTTTCCCTGGCAATGGACAAGGGATCACGGACACACCCGCTCTCCGACATGCATTGGGAAAATCATCATCTTGTTAAAAAACAAATCATCATCTTGATAAAAACAAAATGTGGCATGAATTCGATATTAAAGCGTTGATGCATGTCGACGCAAACTTGCAGCGTCGGAGACATGACCGGTTTCTTTCCAAGCTGCTCGCTTGAGCAGCCTGGCCCACCCTCCCTACCTCCCCAACTGGGGCCTGCTAACTACTCTGAAAAAAATCTTTGCGCCTGAAAGGCCACCAAACCATAGCTGAACAATTTTTTTGTTCCCAAAAACATCGACATACATTCACCATTCACATCCACACCGACTTGCGAAACCTGCGCTCGAGGCGAATGCAGACTTCAACACTCGTCGTCGAGCAAAACGCCACATTCAGAAACCTCAGTTTCAAATCTTGCGCCTCTAAAAAATAGGACCTCGAAGATCGCAAAAGGAAAAACTGCCAACAGCACAAAATCTATTTCACCAAATGTTTGTAAAATTATCCATTGTCATGTTTTTCCTCGAACGTTAAGCCTTTGTCTCACGTTGGCCGGTAACCACAAGAACGATTTAAGATGCTCGATGTTCTCCTTCTCCAGCCAAAAACGTTTGTAAAATTGTCCACTCTTATGTTTTTCCTCCGACAAAAACACCTTTGTTCCAAGTTCCGCGTGCCCCTGAATTTCGAGGACTGTTTGTTCGGAAGCCTTTTTTTTGTCCGCACTGCTGGACGCAGGGAAGCTACTTGCAAGATATTTTTTCTTGACAACTCTTTCAAATAATTTCTCAGGGAAAGCAGTTCCGGGCAACCCGATCACAGACAACGCTGATCACGGGAAACCCAGAACAACAAACCCATTCTTCAGCAGTATTCTTTTAGAATGGAAAGCTGCTTCAAATTGATAATTGCCATAAATGTTTATAGCAAAGAGAAAACCAGCGCCAGGCAACCCGATCACAGACGAAGCTGATCACGGGAAGCCAAGCACTGGCAGACCCATTGCGTATTCAAAGTTACGGCTCTCTCAATTTCCTGAGGGAATAAATGCGAACAATGCTTTCACGGGGTTGCCCTCGGGATTCACTTGGCAACCAGCCTCCAGAACGCGCTGGTGCAACGCTGCCAAGGGCCCGGTGGCATCCAAGAGCTCCCACGTACCTACACGTCTACGAGACAAGACAGGCAAAGAAACTTGAATGGAACGAGCGGTTCAGGCCTTGTCTCCTCAATTCTTCTGGGGGCGTAAATTCGCAAGTTTCCTGGCAGCTTAAGACTTTGTAACACAGGTCTGTGTCTCGGTAACGAATATTGTGTCCCTAACATTTATTTTTTAAGCAAAAAATAATGAAATAAAACAGATACATCATGTAAAAAGACACAAATAACTGTCACCAACATCCACTCTCTTTGCGATAACATTTAAAATATTATGTAGGCTATTACTTTTTTCTGTCCGCTCTTCTCTCCCTGTGAACAAAACAAAGCTAGTTTTTTTAGCATACATATGTCCCTGTGTGAACCACTCAATGTCGCAACCTCAAAAGAAAACAAAACAAACAATACGATCAGCAAAGCATTCAAAAACAGAAAAGAATGGAGTACTTTCCTGTTGATGCAAGTGTTGACTTGGCCATCTCTGTTTTCACAGCGTCTCTTTGCGATAGCATTTCAAATGTTTGTAAAATTATCCAATGTCATGTTTTTCCTCGAACGTAAAGCCTCCGCCTCACGCTGGCCGGTAACCAGAACAAAGATTTAAATGATGGTCACAGGAGGCACGTGGAAAACAACCAAAGACGTTTGACAGGAGGCAAGTGGCCTTCATCTGAGGGTCAACCGTTCAATCCACACATGACCGTACCAAAAAATAGTCTTGTGCAATGAAAAGATAGAAGTATGTGTATATGTTCAAGATAGAAACAACCAACCCATTCTTATAGCACCAAGGCTAGTGGAACACCTCAAAATGCGCTGTACTCCATCTAAGGAACCTCAGTTGCTTGTTTCAATTTGTGGCGAGCCATCCGATAGAGCTGACAGATTACAAACATCCTTTCATTTAATTTAAAGGTTTCTAGCAAAAGGAAAGAAGCGCCGGACAACTCCACAAAAGGCTAACATCCAATTCCAGCCTTGCAGAAAAAAAAACATCAGAGTTCAACTGAGCCTGAAACAGAGAAAACATTTACAAGCAGAGAGGCCAAGAAAAGATAAGAGTTCATTTTTGCAGAGAAAAGACCGAAAATCATAAAGATAAAGTGGCCGCCGCCCCCTCAATGATGGCTTTCAAAAAGTTAGTAGACACAAATAGATTTTGTGCTGCGAAAAAAGGAAGGAAAGCTTTGATCCGGAGATTGGACTCATCAGACTTCGAACGCAAAGAAAATGTACATCTGTTGTCATGCCTGAATTTGTAACGAAATCGAAAAAGTCACTGATGCAGGAGATTCGATTCAAGTCGTTGGAACCTGCAGGTGAGAAGTTCCTGGAAGACCTTGTCTTCGAGGCTCCAGATCCGATTGGATAGTTGGGTCCTGTTATCTTGCAAAGATGTAGTCGGAAGTTGTCAAGAGCAACAATGCTTCTGTCTTGCGCTGAATGTTTGCCGACCACATCTTGTGAAACAAAGTCGTGAGAGTATCAGAAAGAATGGAAAGATGAAGAATCTCAGAGAAACAAATTGACCACTTTCAGTTCTTTGTTGGAGACATGCACGAGGTGCGGAACAGTCCTTGATCTCAAAAACTCTCTGCATATAGATGTCTGACCTGCGGCCAAAGCGAGCGGGAAAAAAAAACGCTTGCAAAAGAGAATCCTCGGAAACAAATCTCAACATGTACAAGTTCATACGTTCCTACAAATGCTTCCATACAATTCTTCTCCATTATCCGCAAATCTAACTAATGCGTTCTTAGCCATCATTGAGGGGGCGAAATTCAGCTTAATTACTTTATTCCTCTGCGGCCATTTTGGTATGAACAGCAAATGCGACAGATCTCCATGACGGTTATGCTAGGAGACAATTTCACGCAAGGTTTTCCAGCATTTCCTTTCAAGGCGCTACTGGAAGGTCAAAAAAAATCATCCAGTAATGCATTGCAAAGATTTCAAGGAATTCTGATTAGAAGCACAATGTCCAAATTGCCAACTATGCCTTCGGGGTGTTGTTTGCAGCAAATACCAGACCAGTTCGGTCTTGTCGCCTCGAATGTTCCGCTAAGGTAACGCATTCGGTGGACGTAGAGTGCGTCTTGGTTCAAGATGCAAGCCACGAGCATCGAATCCTTACTCTTGCAGAGTACAGTTTGTGCGCTCCGCGGCAGGTACTCGGATCTGTTGACGCGGATTGAGGAGTCGATCGAAGTTGGGGAGCAACCGAGTTTCATTCAAAGTGAATATACAATGAGGCTCCAGCCGACAAAGACCATCTCATGATTTTGCCTCAATGTATTGCAAAGACTTCAACCAATGCAGATTACATTCACGTCTTGGGAAAGAAAATCATGATAGTATCAGAATGAATAGATGCCAAATTCATCTGTGTCCGACAAAAAGTTCAAACAGTATCCAAATGGTCTTGCCTGCAACACTGTCCATGGATATAGATTGCGTCTGAACTTCAAATGCAAGGCACCAGCATTGTTTCAGTTCTTCATAGAAAATATGCATGTAATGCTCAAGAATGCCCGAGTCAAATTGATCTCAAGCATTCCTGAACATAAATGCCTCAGCAGCCGCCAAAGTCAGTTAAAACAACATGAACTGGAAAAAACAAACACATGTCCAAGTTCATACCTTCCTACAAATGCTTCCATAGAATTCTTCTCCAGTATCCGCTTTTCTAACTAATGTGTTCTTAGCCATCATTGAGGAGGCGAACTTTAGCTTAATTACTTTATTCCTCTGCGGCCATTTTGATATGAACCTGTTTCGCAGTTGCATGTACAAGCAGCAAATTCGACAGATCTCCACGACGGGTATGCTAGGAGACAATTTCACGCAAGGTTTTCCACGCAAGGCGCTACTGGATGGTCAAAAGAAACCATCCAGTAATGCATTGCAAAGATTTCAAGGAATTCTGATTAGAAGCACAATGTCCAAATTGCCAGCTATGCCTTCGGAGCGTTGTTTGCAGCAAATACCAGACCAGTTCGGTCTTTGTTGTCTCGAATGTTCCGCAGGAATAGATACCTCAATTGCAATCAAGATAAAAAGATGCATGAAGACAATTCCAACCTCATCATTGAAGAAAACTCTTTATATTCTTTGACTGCTTCCAAGCAATTCCTCGCATCAATCCTATATTCAAACTAAGGCCTTCTCAGCCAGCATTGAAGGGGCGATGGCAAGCTTTACTAATTTATGTTCGTAAAATGACTAATGTACTGTGATCGAATAAAACAGAATAAAGAAACGGATAAATCGTAATACCTTTACGTTTGAAAAGATTGTAGTCTGTGCAGCCCAAATTTCTGTGTAGACACGACGTAGTTCAGGGAGATCACCACATACATGTTAGCAATGTGGAGAACAACTTGTGCCGGTCTCATTCCGAAGATAGAAGCAGGAGATAAGTGCGCTAAGGCAACACATTCGGTGCGGTGGAGCCTCTGGAAGTTCCAGAAGCCACAACATCGAATGTCCACCATATCATAACAGCGTGGTCTGGTAGTTGCGGCTAATCATTCGCGAACTCCGGAGCCAGGACTCTGACTGGAGCGAATAGCAGACAAGTTTTTTGGCTACTATTTGCTGCAGCAGAGTCCAGAGTCTAGAGCCTTGATTTGCAGCACTGCTCCGCAAGGCCATGCCGCAAGCATGGACTTGCAGGACAGCATAGCAAAAGATTTGCACGAATGCAGATTAGTGGCAAAATGTTTACTTGCTAATGAATCAAAAGTTTAAAAGATGGATTCAGTATATATTTCTGTGAATGCAAACAATATAGAACGAAATACGCTAACGACTGGAAAGCGGTATCTTGAGCACTTTTATGCGGACAGCTTTTAACCCGGTACAACCAAAAGACTGACCCTTGAGTGCACATGTTCTTTTTTTTTTCGAAATGCATGAAATTCCTAACACGAAGCATTGGCCTTTCGAACCGGATCACGAACAGTCCCGATCACCGACTTGCATCTCGAAAATTCTTGTCCTTTTGACCCGGATCACGAACATTCCCGATCACCGACTGTCATCTCGACCATTGTATGGAAAGGTGAAACGAACGCATTGGGATGGGGAAGCGATCAGTCTCATATCAGCCACCTGGTAAACAAACTACGGATTCTTGTACGCATTTGTTTCCGAAACTGTCTTTCGCCTCCCATTCTTATTTTGAATTGCCGCAGGGCGGGAATTGTCCAGAGTACGATTTTGCATCTTTTCAATCCACTTCCCGATCGAAATCCTTTCGATCGGACAGTCGATTGAAACCTTTATCTTCCTCCACTTCTGCGACAAAGTTCTTCAAACCTTGCATCCAGAGTTTGAATGTTGCTGCAGATTGCGAGCTTTTTCTCGCACTTTGCAGGTACATTCTTTGATGCATCAGCAAGAAATTTCACACGCAATGGGAATTGCTCTGGCAAAGCATGTTTTCTGTTGATATAGAGGATATCAAATTGGTTCACTTGGACCTCCCCTCTCACCCATCGCATAACGCGAAGCATTGGCCTTTCGAACCGGATCACGAACAGTCCCGATCACCGACTTGCATCTCGAAAATTCTTGTCCTTTTGACCCGGATCACGAACATTCCCGATCACCGACTGTCATCTGGACCATTGTACGGAAAGGTGAAACGAACGCATTGGGATGAGGAAGCGATCAGTCTCATATCAGCCACCTCTTGAAAAAGCTTTGATTCTATTGAGAGGAAATTGCTTTAAGTGTGGTGCTTTGTTAGTCCACGGTGTTCTGATTGTTTGCTGAAGAAGCTGCAGAGGATGTCTTAGTTGAACGATTC
This sequence comes from Cladocopium goreaui, assembly GCA_947184155.2. Taxonomy (NCBI): domain Eukaryota; class Dinophyceae; order Suessiales; family Symbiodiniaceae; genus Cladocopium; species Cladocopium goreaui. The sequence goes on from CAMXCT020003525.1 coordinate 12,371, forward strand.
TTGTTTCTTTTGCTTGTCTGTGTTATACCACAGGGCACTTTGTTCGGCTTGTCAGACAGAACCTCTTTTAGCTCTTCATGAGGCAATCGACATGGACCAGTTGCATGTTTTTCTCGAAGTTCTTTGAGTTCGTCAGATATGACCCACTCAGGCAGAGTGTGTATGGCTGCCATGGCAAAGTATTCACCTTCTTCTTTAGTTGCATCGGCAGGCGTGCCTAGTTTGGATGTGTGGTCTGCAGAGTTTAGCGAAGCGAAAGCAGGAACTTCTCCAGTGAGCTTGAGCGAGGCGATGTGCATGTGATTCCAAAGAACAATTAAGGGTGTCTTACATTGCCATAAACGCTCATTGGGAACGCCTGCACTGATGGCTAAGTGGCCCGGTCGCAGCCGGTCGTTTCCAACCAATTCAGCGGCAAACAGGAGCAGGTCACCGACAGTTTCTGTAATGGTAGCATCCAGGATCGGCAAATCTACGAAAAACCAATCTTGTGTGCAATCCACTGCGGCTCGCGACAAAGCATCACTGAGACGCACCAAAAAACGGAGCCTATGACACTTGCATGGGTGTTGGGAGGAACTCTTGAAGTCACTACCTGGTCTACGTTTGTACCATTTGCTCGGTTCAGGATATCGTGGTTTGAAGCCTGCAGGAGAGTAGTAACCGTCACTTCTCTCTTGAGCATGTTTTTCCCACGGTACTGTTCGTGCTGGTCTCAGTGCAGCCCAGGCATATTCTGGATAGTCAGGCACGATTGGAATTTCTACAAGCAACCAAGACTGTTCTTTTCTGGTCAGCTGTATCTGGTCTTCTTTCTTTGGGACCAAACCTTCAATTGTATAATGTTGGTTGTCGTGCTGAAAGAGTGGTGTCCCAACATCAACTTTGGCAAGTTTGCTTGCATCTCTCAATGTAAAGGAAGTAGGATGACAGTTCTCTTCGTTCTCATCGACGATTCTGTAATGAACTTCCCTCAGAAAGCAACGGTAATCCATGGCATGAGCACGTCTGGCACGAATTGTGTGATGTTGTTTCTTTAGGGTGAGCTGAATGGCATCCTATGAATTGCTGTAAACGATTCAGCATCTTCCTGGTAAACCTGTCTATTTTAAAATGACAAATACCATGAAAATAATAGCAAGCTGCACCTGTAGAATAGCATTATTTCAACATCAGCTCTTCGAGCCATCATTTGAGACTTCAGTTTGTTTTGGGAATGCACTCTTTGCTTTAAAGCTAGTATACCTATACTTGCTTCATACTTGGCTAAGCTGAAGAGTAATGCTTTGACGAAACCAAAAAAACTAGTCTAGGTACGGTGCGGTACGAACTGACCGTAGCAAAACACCGTCGCACCTGTCAGTTGACCAAATGTCCGCAACCAGAAACCGTCGCACCTTTCAGTCGCACCACATGACTGTACCAAACACAAGTCGCACCTGTGAGTCGCACCAAAGGACCGTACCAAAAGACCGTCGCACCTTTCATTCGCACCACATGACCGTACCAAGCCAAGAGTCGCACCCTTGAGTCGCAGCAAATGATCGTAGCAGACGAAGAGTCGCAGCTTGCAGTCGCACCAGATGACCGTAGCAAAAAACGTCGCAACTGTGAGTCGCACCACATGACCGTACCAAACAAGCGTCGCACCTTTCAGTCGCACCACATGACCGTACCAAACACACGTCGCACCTGTCAGTCGCACCACATGACCGTACCAAAAGACCGTCGCACCTTTCATTCGCACCACATGACCGTACCAAGCCAAGAGTCGCACCCTTGAGTCGCAGCAAATGATCGTAGCAGACGAAGAGTCGCAGCTTGCAGTCGCACCAGATCACCGTAGCAAAAAAACCGTCGCACCTTTCAGTCGCACCACATGACCGTACCAAAAAACCGGCGCACCTTTCAGTCGCACCACATGACCGTACCAAACAAACGTCGCACCTGTGAGACGCACCAAATGACCGTACCAAAGAAATGGTGCACCTTCGAGTCCCACCAAATGACTGTATCAAAACACCGTCGCACCTTTCGGTCGCACCAAATGTCCGTAACCAGAAACCGTCGCAACTGTGAGTCGCACCCCATGACCGTACCAAACAAGCGTCGCACCTTTCAGTCGCACCACATGACCGTACCAAACACAAGTCGCACCTGTGAGTCGCAGCAAATGACCGTACCAAGACACCATCGCAGCTTTCAGTCGCACCACATGACCGTACCAAGCCAAGAGTCGCACCCTTGAGTCGCAGCAAATGATCGTAGCAGACGAAGAGTCGCAGCTTGCAGTCGCACCAGATCACCGTAGCAAAAAAACCGTCGCACCTTTCAGTCGCACCACATGACCGTACCAAAAAACCGGCGCACCTTTCAGTCGCACCACATGACCGTACCAAACAAACGTCGCACCTGTGAGACGCACCAAATGACCGTACCAAAGACATGGTGCACCTTCGAGTCGCACCAAATGACCGTACCAAAACACCGTCGCACCTTTCGGTCGCACCAAATGTCCGTAACCAGAAACCGTCGCAACTGCGAGTTGCACCACATGACCGTACCAAACAAGCGTCGCACCTTTCAGTCGCACCACATGACCGTACCAAACACAAGTCGCACCTGTGAGTCGCACCAAATGACCGTACCAAGACACCATCGCAGCTTTCAGTCGCACGAAATGTCTGAAAAATAAAACTCATCGGTGCAACTCTCTATGATGCAAATCCTTGAAAAAAAGGAGGTTAAAGAAATCAATGCTTTACGAACCGGATCACGAACAGTCCCGATCACCGACTTGCATCTGGAACATTCTTTTCTTTCGAACCGGATCACGAACATTCCCTATCACCAACTTTCATCTGGACCATTGTATTGAAACCTTTTTTTTCCTCCAATTCCGCGACAAAGTTCACCGAACCTTGCATACACAGTTTGAATGCTGATGCACTGTGCGAGCTTTTTCTCTTGGCGTTCAATGTCTCCCTCAACGCCTAAGACTTTGCACAAATTGCACCCAAGAATCGTCTTAGGTTCCTAATTGGGAAATTTCTAAGATCATCCTTCTTCGGAATCTCTCACTGGCTACTGGCTGTGTAAAAAGCCTGCTTGAGGATCGCAAAGTGGTGGAAATCTTTCAAGATCGGTATGGTACCGCACAAGGCTTCCGTGAAAAAAAACCAGATGTCTGCGTTGCTGTTGTTCAATTGCCCGAATCGCTTGTCGTGCTTGCGCCAGAGCCTGTTTGATTGCATGATTGGCTTCTAAGAAATAACCTGGTGTGTCCTCCTGTATCTGAAATAGATCTGATTCCAGATCCTGCAAGCGTGCCAATAGACTGTTGATCTTGAACAATGGATCGATGAGACTATCGAAGGTGGTACCCATCGCATCCCATGCCATTGCCATTTATTTTGGAGGCAATCTTAGTTTAGGTCTTTTCATGTGGTCTCTCCAATCACATGTTGTTTCAATGTAATGAAGCTACGAAATGGGTGTTTGTTTAATGCCCTTCTTGAAATATCTTCGTGGCATGAAATGATCTATTCTGTTTACAAAAAAGGAATGAACAGAATTGAGCCGAAAGCATAAACACGCATTCGTGGCACGTTCACGGTGAGGACAGAAAGTAATGGTCATTTGAAGCCAGCCTCGTTCATGTCATTGATTTTAAATACCATTGCCGGATAACATTGATTTTAAATCCGATCTCAGCATGACTGCCTTTTTTTGCGCTGGTCTCCTCTGCTAGGTTGCAACCAAGATGTTTGCCGCACATCGGACAATGCATTCACCAAAATGTCGGGTAAAACGACTGATTTGCAGACATCACCACTGCTCACACGTCAGACATTTGTTGTATGTAGTCCATTTGATTGCAACGCACCCCAACCAGTCGACCACATCCGGTTCCATTTGTTGAGCCAATGCGTGGCCTCTACAAATGTTGAGTAAGGGCCGAAAAACATACCCAAGATATATTCGTAGGATTTTTTGGATTCTAAGCATCACTGCAGATCACAGTTTCATTGTCGTCGGTAAATGGAGCGATCTATTCGTCTTCTTGATTGTGTCTTCGTGCTTCTTCTCTTTTCCACTCATCATGGAGCGACGATGCAAATTCAGAAGCTTCCAAAGTCAAAAGGTGAAATGCACGCATACTCTGTTCCAAACCGAGAATATTTGGCAAATGAGTGAGCTGAGCGTTGGCCCACATGTATTTGTTGGCAATTTCCTCCCAGTCATTCGGATGTTGCTTTCCGATGCCATGTGTCACATCATTGGTAAGTCGCTGAACTAGCATAGCAATTTTGGAATCTGTCTCTGCAAACGTACCTTTCCTTTTGCTTTGCAATGATGTTTCTTTGCTTTTCAATTTGCGAGCATCCACGTTCCCATTCTTGTGCAGCAGAGATTGAAAAAAATAAGCTGCATCCGTCCAAGCTAAATCGAAATGATAAAACATTTCCAAATCGTTGTCTGCCAACTTCCTCGTTACATGCCTCCCTTTCTCCAGGAACTGTTTGACATTGATTGTCCGAGTGTTCCACTCATCATTTGCAGTTTCTGTGAAAGCTGAGTGGGTGCATACCGTCAAATGACCTGTCAACAAATAAACCAGGCATGCCGTATCTAGTTCCTCGGGTTTTGGCATGTTGCGACCAAGTAACGAAAGTTTTTGAGCTCGAACTGCAAAAAGAATCGAGGACAAGATGTATGTTGGTTGGATCTGATGGAAAAGACCATGAGGACTGTTTGTCTTTCGCCCCTCAGTTTACCGTTTCCGCGTTTGTTTGAAGCCAAAAAAACAAGTACATTTCCCTTGCACTTCGAACAGAAATCAACAAGACCTTATGAGAAGATGCAATGAAAGCTAGAAATTCTCTGCAAGAAGCTTATTCTGAGTCAGTAGCCACGATAAAGAAACGAAACATGTTTCAGCAGACACAGCAGAACAACTCCCTGATCGTTTCTTCCGTCTGTGTGCAAACGGAAACATTTTCTAATTAAGCTTCATGTAAATTCTACAATGAAGCAAAAATGCTTTTCCCAGCATTCGTTAATTTCTCGTTGAAAACGAGACAAAATGATTGTGCATGGCAGCTAAGAGGTAACATGATGAAACAAACAGCTTGTACATATGATTTTTATTTCCAATCGTATAGCAAATATATAATCCTGCCATAGTTGTGTTCATCTGAAGCCCGATCACTCGCTGTTGAAGAGCCCTGCTTTGGAGCAAAACCAAATGGACATTGTAATGATAAATCTCTCGCATTTCATGATTGCCACGGCCACCATGACTTCTGTGACGTGCCCCATCGTACATCTCTTCTTCGATGTTCATAGTGGTGCCATGGAGGGTTCGGCTTGCTCTTTCTCCTGTATCTGACCAAAGGTCGGAAACTGTTTTCGGCAATGCACTTCACTCGATTGATTTTTTTTGGGTTCAGGTCGATCATGTTCATGATTCTCAATCGAAACCGTGTCTTTTCCAAGGTGAGCGGTCTCATCTTTTCCGGGTCTTTTTGTCTCTTTCTCGATCATCATTTTTGCTTCAAGCTCTTTGTTTGCGGAAGGCGAGGTTTTCCCTGAACTCAGCAAAGGCAATCCTTTTGAGCTGGCAGGAGATTCTCTGCATGCATCTTCCGAAGAAAGATTCATCCACATTGCAGCTTCCTCATCTCCGTCGAACATGTCGTATTCTTCTAACAAAGGTTCATATTCTTCATCAAATGGGCTGTTGAAGGAAGCTTCCTTTGCACTCCTCGATTGTTTTGTTTTGAGTGTTTCCAGATCATCCATTACCGGAATCTCCGACTCACACTGTACTCCAACTTTTTTTTCTTTGTCTTTTTGAGTCTTTCCATCTGATTCCGTGAACAGTTTCTCGGTCACTGTGACCCAGATCATTCTTCTGTTGATGGCCCTTGAATGATCTTTGTTATCAGTTTCCCTTGGAAAAAAGGTATGCCGTTCATGATTTGTTAGAAATATCCTGACAGTATCAGCAGGAATAAAACCATCCTCATGGCGGCATTTCACGGCTCTTTCCGATTTGACGTCGAGAAACGACTTCACCTCGTCAACTGAGAAGTTCTGCAGTGTGACGTCGTCGAAAAGAATCGACTCTTTTCCTGTGAAAAGCAATGATTTCACAGTATCCAAACTGTCCACAAAAAAGTACTTTCCCATTGAGGCCAATATTGCCTTTGCCATTTCTGTCTTTCCAAGTCCTCCCTCGCCTTGGATGATAAGAGCCATTTCACCTTTGAAGTGTTTCATCCAAACACGAATATCGTCTGGGATGTTGAAAGCAGATAATGGATATTTGCTTGTAGCTTTGGAGGTGCCTAAAAAGACATCGTCCCGGAATTGGGCCATGTGTGCCTTATTGCATTTCTGGATTTGTTTGGCCACAGCCGCCGTTCCACCATAGTTCCACAGAGTTGGATTGCCTGCTTCTTTCTCCTTACAAGCCAACACCCAGAACTCTTGTTCGTTTGTGATTTTGTGGTGTAGGACGTAGTCGGAAAATTCGGAGAAATCGAGCACTCTCCTTCTTTTTCTCCATCGGTCCTGATGTGTACCATCGCCATTGTTGCTTTCTTCCTTCCATTGCATCCTATTTTCTTCCGCTCTTTTTTTCAAGTAGTCCTGTTCGGTGAGCTGCATCTTCTTCAGCATGTCTTCTTTTGTCATTCTTGTCGGCCAGAATAATGGAGTCGGGTCTAAATGTACGGGTAGCTTCACAGCAGAGTCTGTGAGCACGTACTTTGCCATTTGGTACCAGCCTTTCCTCGGGTACGACATGTGTCCATGTAGCCCGTAGTGTTGAGCGAGTGTGTTGGACACCCCTTTGTGGGCAAAGTTTGCAGACATCTTGAAACAAACGTGGTAGTGCATTTCGTGTGCACTGCCATCCGGCATAAGCTTCTTGTGTGGTTCGTAAACCACTATCATCTGCCTCAATTTCCCCATCAGCTGGCACTTGTTCAAAGCATCCAAAAAGTTTTTTTCGAGCTCCTCTCTGCTGATGTCTCTTGGAATCAGCTCATTTTTCTTCTTTCTTTCTTCATAAGTTTTCAAATACGATCTCGGTGTGGGGAAGGTCCACATCATGATCCATGATCTGTGTTCCGTTTTCAGAGCCTTTTCTTCCTCATTTTCAGAGGAATCGTATTGACAAAGGACATATGAAGAATCATCCTTTTGTTGAGCAGTTTGCTCTTCATTCTGAGTAATCGGAACTGAGGATGTCTGCAGACATGGCTCAGAGGGAGACGAGGACATGAAATCTACGTTCTTTCAATTCAGTAGAATCGCTGTTTGTATTATTGTTTCCGATGTATATATATATATATTATATCGTATAAATATGTCTGGATGATGCGAATGTGAATGCGATATTCTGTTTGAACTGCCGTGCTGCAAAGACGGATCATAGTTCAGTTCTAAGCTTATGCAAAATGTTTCAAATATGCTGTTTCACTATGCTGCGCGTTAATTTTTCTTGCGCTCACAATGCAGTTTGTGCAAAAGAATGCATGGTGATCTTCATTCGATCACAGGACTTGCCTGAATTACTAGACAATGTGCACGCAATCACTCGCTCTTCATTTGTAACATCTTGGAGATTTTCTGGCTGACGATGACTTTGCCTCCATAGTTCCACAAGGCATGGTTACCTGCATCTTTTTCTCTGCCAGCAATTTTCCAAAACTCGTTTTCATTGGTGATGCCATTTTGTTTTGCAATCTCCACGAAATCCGCAAATTTCAGCGTCCTTCTTCTCTTCAGCTGTCGCTGCTCCAAGGTTGGTTTTCCTCGTTTCGATGTGCACTGTTCATGCGACATTGCTTGATCCTGCCATTGCTGAACCACCTGACTCTTGGTCTGCCACATGTGCGGCCAAAATAAAGGGATCTTGTCTTCGGCCACCTCTTTTCGCTTTGTTTTGCAATCCAGAACATACTGTACAAGACTTTGCCAATTTTTCTCAGGATGGCTCATGGAACCTCGGCATCCCCTTTTTTGGGCAAGCAGTGTATTAATGTCGTCACTCGCAAAAGAAGTTTTCGTCTTGAAAATAACACGAAATTGAAATCCGTAATGGTTGAGTAGTGGCTCTTTGACCACAACGAGTTGCTCTAGAATGGAGCCGTGTCCAAGTTCCGACATAGCAGTTCGAAACATTTCACATATGTCGTTCCTCGAGAAATCTTCTGGAACATACTGACACTGATCCTTTCGTTCAGCTGCATTCTGCAAATAATCTTGTGGCGTTGTGAAGGTCCACATATGACAACATGCACGGTGACGAGAATTAGCAGAAGTCATCCGTGACAAATCACATGCAAAATGAACGTGCTGCCTTCGAGACGAAAAAACGACGGCGGGGAAATGTGTCGGAAATGTTCGTGATAAAGTGAGCGCATGAAGTTGCATGATTCAGGTTTAATTCAAGAACAAATCCACAACAATATATCAACAAAGCGTGACTCAAGGTTTGATGAATAGCAGAACACTAAGAAAGCTAAGAATTTCCAATTACATGCAAGCCAAATATTGCTTATGAACTTCTACTGTCGACGACCTCTTTTTCTTCTACGCCCCAGGTCGAACATACAGAGACAACTACATCTGATGCAGACGTATTGTCTCACCCACATTGACACGAGAAATTGTGTACATAACCCCGTTATTTGAAAAAAGCAAATGTATCATCCAGATGCGCTTGGAATATTCTGGCCTTTTTTTTGGCCAATGCAATTATTCTGTTTGTTTTAATAGTCTCCTGGAGCAACCTTTTTTCTTGTTCTTTTTTTTCAGCAAAAGCTCGATCTTTTTCGTCTTTCAAAAGCTTGCATCTTTCGAACAGTTGCGTTGGACTCCACATCTGATCTCCAATCTTTATTGTCTCTGTTGATTCCTGGGCTGGTATGCTCAGCTTCCTTTTTTGATATTCTTCCATAAAAATTCGAGCACGAGTTTGTGACTCAATGCATCTATTGGGAACAGTTTCAGCAAGTTTGCTTGCTGCTGTACTGGAGAACTTAGCACTGTTCTGACGTTTGTCAATGTCGGCAATGAGTGCTTCAATCTGTTTTTCTTCGTCTTCAACAGCTTCTCTTTTCTGTCGCAGTGCCCGCAGCTGTTCCAGGCTCTGTCGTCTAATGTCATCTTGGCTCTGACAAGATTCCAATTTTCTTTTTTCCAGTGCTGAACCATTGTTCAAATTCTCCTTGGTTGATGACATGTTGTCGAGATGTTCCACAATGTCAGTCAGATTCTCAATGTCGAGGTCAATCACCTGCAACAATTCGGTCAACACTGTTGCTAGAGCTTTCCCAACCTGACTGAAGAGTGTGTCATCACAGCGATGTTGCACATTTCTCAAATCTTCTTCTGCGTTCCACTCTGGAGGCAGTACGTTCCCATTGTCGGACAGAAGTTTTTGCCAAATTGTTGTAACCTCCTTCATGGACTTGGATAAAACTGCCAACTGGTGTACATCCTCCAGTGTAAGCTGCTTCTTCAAGAGTTTCACCAAACCAATGAATGATCTGGCAGATTCTGGCGTGCCGCTTGGTAACTTAGATGTCATAAGATGTGGCATGGCGAATAGAGCAATGCTGCGTAATGCCAATAAAAACAGTCTGCTGCTTTCTAGTTGAAATGATAAAGGACGACTTCTTGAGATCGTTGATAACATAAAAGCGCATAGTTGCATCTTGTGTTAAGTACGCATTTCATGTCCTGAATCAAATAAAAGAAAAATTGCACAGAACATCTCCTTGAGCCGAACGAGGAAGAATGAAGAATTGGAGTCACTTTTCTCAATCTGATGAGTAAAACATTGAAATGAATTACAATCCGGTCTTTCTTTTTCTGCCCGAATGCTGAGAAAATACTTCTGAGAAGATGATCATCCCATGATCAAGCCCCCTAACTAATCCTTTTGAAACATTTCAAGCATATGCCGTCTCTTTGTGGTATCCTTCTGTCCTCATCGTTTCTGCTGTGCCATGGCATCTCTGCGGGCCAAAGCTGCAGCCTTATTAGCTGCTATTCTTGCGTCCGTCTCTCTGCGACATTTTTCAAACAATTCAATTTCTTCAGGTCTGTACCATTTTCCGTTCATCCACCTTTTCTTTCCTGGAGATACTTCATATCTGGGTTGGACCTTGGCATGATAGTCGTTTTTCGGCTTTTTCATCTCGGGTGTGTCTCCTCGGAATAAATCACCTGGTTTGGGAGCTCCATCCACATAGTGCGAGCTGGAAGATTCTCGACATGTCGCCACAAGTTTGGCTTCATCACGTTCGCATTGTTTTTTGACCTCTCTGATCTCTTGCAGACGCATGATGTGCTGTTGTTTGAGTTTCTCCTGTTCAGCCTTCTCAGCATTTTCTTTCTCCTTCAGCGCCTCTGCTTCCCTAGCTTTTCTCGCTTCCTCCTCTTGGACCCAGTCCAAGAGCTCGAAGTCTCTCACATGCTTTGCTGCAACAATGCATTCCAGTGCAGTTTCGATGATCTCCCAATCGCAGGCAGCCAAAGTACCCACTTCGAACACTTCGACAAAGATGATTGCGAAGGCATTGTCCAAGCTACCAAATTTAGTTTGGTCCACATTCTTGCTCAATGATGCTCGAACTGAATTTCGTGGTTTTGTAGTGGCTCCAGTCTCTCTGGTGATCTCATTGGAGATGTTTTTCATTAACTTCACCAGTTCCTCCACGTCACCCAGTGATAATTGCAGCTCCAAGTTTTTGATTAGAGAGATCAAGCAACCGGCATCTGCTGGACTCATTTGTAGGTTCTACAAGCTCCAAGTTCTTGTTTTAAACGTCTTTCTACGAAGAAATGCATATTTTGCAAATATTATTGTTTGCTGCATGTCTGTTTGTTTTTGAAACAAAAAAGTGTGTTATGTCTCTTGTCTGCAACCAAATCACGGACGAACCGATCTTCGACTCTGCAGGCAAGAGAAATACGTTCCTACGAAACAATTGTATAATTGTAGAACGAGTGAATAATGGAAAACAAATAATGGAAAAGAGGATATTAAGCATAATCATTCAAATTTCAGGACCTGAAGCCAAAAGACACGTCGTACACGAGATAGCATATTTTTTCACAAACATTCAAATGTTACGAGATTAATGACACGCAGTGCAACGCTCAAGATCTTTTTGCTATTCATGCAAGCGACGACTCAGTTCTGGTTTTGAAAAGCAAGAGAAAACATTTCTCTTCTCTGCGGACAAATCACGAACAATCCTCGATCATCGATTCTACTGACAAGAGAAGTGCATCAATCGTCCATTGGGAGTTGATGTGAGAAGACTTAAAGAGGTAACGCAAGACAAAGCTGACTACTCTTTGATAGCTGACTGGAGATTCTTTGATTGCCAGCACTCACTCATTCGATTGAGCACCGTCACTGGTTCTGTTCACATGTTCCTCACTATTCACTGTCTCATTGGGCTCGACATTCTCAGCCGATAAATCTTCAGCCGCATCTCCATTTTGATCCTCAGCAGAATTAGGGTCTTCACTTCGTTGGGTTTGACGTTCACGTAGAAGCCATAAAAGGTCCTCATCGTGCAAATTGTGAGCAGCTTTCATGAGACGTCTTTTCTTCTGCTGTTGCACCTTCACCGTTTTATTCATCTCTTTGAGATCTTGTTTTAGCTGTTGCTTTTTGGCTTTTAGTGCATCAAGGTCTTGGATTGCAATGACTTTGCGAGGACGGGCTCGTAGCTTCGCAGCTGCCGAACTAGCCATACAGAATGAGTCGAGAGATGCCTGCGAGGTCCAAAAGCAGCTATCAACTGTAAGCCAAATTTCTGTCATTTGATTTTGTTCCCCCGATTGTATTCTATTGGTCTTCGGACTTATCATTTCTGACATCAGGATGATGTCATCGATCAGTGTTGACCAGTGATTGTGGTAGATGGATCAGTTCTACATCTTATTCTGGATTCGACTTGAGTCTGGACGGCTTATTGCCTGAACTGAAGATACTTACATTGGTTTGACATTGAGATTACTTCTTGTGTCCACGACACTCCTGGACACTTGAACATTGTGGAGTTCATTCTCTCCAAGTGATGAGAACACATTGTCTCTACACCTGAACATCAATGCACCTTCAATCCAACCCAGTCACCCGCAACATGTTGCATACACTTCCCACCACAGCAGGTGTTGTTGTTATTTTTTTAATTTCTGTGCTTGTGCCCGCAATAGCGAGTCCTGTCGTTTGGTCCAACCATACGCCACGCAATAGCCTCCGCTCCGGAGAGTGCTGCCACTGCAGGGTACCTGCTGCTGGCATGCCCAAGCCAAACCCCTTTCCGTCTGGCCAAATCAGTGTTTCCGATCAACACTTACTGGACATGTCGGCTGGAATGAATTGGGACATGCAACATGCCAGCAATGTTCGTTTTCTTTGCAGTGAGAGGCACAATATGGGCAGGAGATTGCCCAGCAGCATATAACTTCACGCTGGTGGAATACCAATTGTATATCGACGAGGTACCATGGCTCATCTTTTCTACTCTTGCTGATGTCCTTGAGAAAGAGTTTGAACCTGCCTTTTGGGAGACCGTTAACTACGGCCGGAAAGAGCGGTGGGGTTTTCTTGAACCACCCTGGGATGGACAAGCCTACGGTGTTGCGCCACCGTATACCAAAATCCGATTATCCATCTTCAATAATGTCGCTCATACCGTGCGTGTCGTGCAACCCTTCGTGTGGAACCAGACCCACCTGAAAGTTCACCCAAACGGAGCAGCGGTTTTCCATGAGCAAAAGAGACTAGCTTTCCTGCTGCCTTTGATCATTGAGGCCCATGAGTTGCTACCCCCCAAGCCACTGTTCTGGGTCAATGATGACAATACCATCCCACTGTGGAGAACCACCCTGTGGACGCATGAAGAAACGATACAGTGGTTAGCTGAGACAGGAGAGCCGTACCCAATTGAATTGCGGGATGAACTTCAGCCACGCATTGACCAACTCAAATCTTCGCAGCCTGCGAAGCGTGCACAACCCCCGCCTCCACCGCAACCAACTAGGTGGACGGAGCGAGCCGCAGCAAAACAGCCGGTACAAACACTGCAAGTAACGACTCCGCAGGACCCTAAGAGTACTCAGACAGCCTGTGAAAGAGTGGCCTTCCATGAAACGCGGCTTATCAATGCCCGCGAGCATCTGACGCGTATCAGGAAGCGCCTCAAAAGAATGCAAGATGGCCAATCACCAGGCACTCCGCAAGCCTTGCCTGTCGCAGACATGGAAATGGAAATTATTGACTGATCCAACCTGCAGACAGCTAGCACTGCGTGCACCTGACTGTGTGAAACCACCTGATCAGTGCCATTTCTCATGCCGCCTACCCCACAGATGCGCCAAGTGAAAAGCAGCTGCGTGCCAGGGTAATACCCCCCGAACCTACCTTATGGGAGAGTACCCACTCAAGTATGACCCCCACAAACTAGAGTAAGGGAATTTATGGGGATTCTTTTCTACTAAGCTGTTTTGGTGAAGCGTGTGTCCCAGGTCCTGTCGCCGTCAGTCATCTCAACTCCTGTCGAACTAACAGCTACTTTGGGCAAAGAAGGTCACATGAGTTGTCATTGGCTCAATTGTTTGCACTGCAGCTTTTGTGGCTCCACTAGTTCTTATAGCTAGGTCAGCCATCCGACATCAATTCGCACACCAAGGTGATAGTCAAACCTTGATTGTTTTGTTTCCTCTTTTGTTTCACTTCCAACGAATTGGCCCCGCAACGGGGAACCCCGACCCCGGGTGCCGGGCGTTCGGGGTTCCCCCGGCATTGCCAAACCAGTTGACACATTTTGCACTCTCTGCACAGATAGCATCCAACATCTCCAGCTGGTCACTTGGCACCTGACACCCGGGTACCGGCTGTTCAGGGTCAAGCCTGCGCCAGCATGCTACAACAGCTTATGACACCAAACAGGTTCATTTCCTTGGCGTCGCCTGACCCTGACGACTCAGATACAGACATCGAACCAGCAGAACCAACCGTCCCAGATGAAACAGTCGAGGATGTGTCAGTGGACAGTGATACAGAATACTTTGACGCCCTCGAAACAGATGATGACACTCCGTACTTCCAACAAGGGGCTGAGCCTCCCCCAAGGGAGCAGTGGGAAATTGCCGCACCTATCGATTTCTTCAATGTACAGGAGGCCTCACAAATAAGCCACCAGCTCGACGAACTTTTCCTCTCGGAAAAAGAAGTTGCGACCCCACTCGGCATGGACGATATCAAACAAAGGTGGAAATGGGCCGATGTCGGCTCTTGTCGAATGCCCCGGTCACCCCTGACATACCCAGCAATCATGGTGGACGAAGGGAACGGCATCCGACGCCCCGCAGCCAGCCAGGTCCATCATAGAACGCTTTTCCAGTGGATCATAGATAACCTCTCATGGTTGCCACAGTATGCCACTGTCTATGTTTATGTGGACAACCGCAAACTGTCAGGCACAGATCCCCCAGCCTACTGGCCGCATTTCGCACCCTGGATCAAAGGCCGATGTGCAGTGACTGGCCCCTACCGGGAGAAAACGACTGCTATCCATTTTCCCATTAATGCCGACACAGGTTTGCATCAGGTCCATTATACCTGGGCTGGGGCTGCAGCCCTGGAAGCGCTGTGCCTAATGTTTCCCACTGTAAATTTTGCACTGATCGACTCTGACTGTGTGCCGACCTCATTGTTTGAGATAGCCGAACTAATCAACCTTATGACGGACAAGGCAAGCAGAGCCGAAGCAATGCAACACAACACAATGGCCAGCTCTAACCAGTGCCCTCCTGCGGTACTCCTTGCCACAGAAGCCAAAGCTGAACTTAATGCCGGCTTAATCATTGTGACAGGGCATATCCCGACCGATGCAGCTGATGTTGAAATGGACCAAGCAACCCCGGATGCATTCATGCCCCCGGCTGCTGCCCACAGCTCCTCTCCGAGTGATGCACCCGCCCCAAAAGCACGACGAACAGCTCACCCCGCCAACTGCAGATCAGCAGATGATTGGGTCACCGCACTTCAAGATAGCCGAGCCAGTTTCCTAGCTACGACCGCTGTGCCAGAAGACCCCGCGGAAGCGATGAGAGGCGGGCTACTTCTCACCCCTCTACTAGGATGTAAAGCTAGAACCCCGCTTGATTGGACACACGCATGGGCAATGCTGGGCGAATGGGCGGGAGCCATTGCATTCCCCATCCCGGAGCAAGGAGAATGGCCGCGTCATGGAGATGGCCGATACCTAAGACCGGACTTTGTCAAGCGGACCCCGCTCTTCCTCACCTGGGCGCGCCCTATTTTCGAGCAAGGTGCACTCTTCCCTATGTCTGTCTTCCCAGCCGACTTCCCCATACTCTGTCTTCTAGAAGACAAATTGTTCCAAAGCAAGAAGCTAGCCATAGGGTATAGCCTGCCACCAATAGTGCATGCCTTCCATGGGAGTAAAATAGGCCTGGGACACCAACTTCAACAGTGGCAAAGCAAAGGGCTGCAACCGCTTGCTGTGTCGCTCACAGGAGTTGATGAGGCACCTCCGTTATGGACACACCCCACAGGCTGCGATTTCGCCGCAAAAACGAAGTCTTACCAAGACGCAGGTATTGCTGCTCCAGAGCCTTTGGACACCAGTGGAAGCCCCCAATACCAACAATGACCACGCACCCTGGCCCAAGACTTGCGAGCCTGCCTATGTCTTCTGCGGTCAGCATGCGAGCCTCCAGCTCCCTGCTGCCCACATCCTAACTCTCCTGCAAGCACTGCAGCGACGACTGGAAATTGACCCTAGCAACGCAGAACTGGCCATAAATGAAGTTCTTGCTAGCCATACAGACCCCAAATACACTGATTGGAAAATCACTGTCATGGATAACACCTCCTGCCAACTCAATGACGCTGACCCAGGGTCCCTGGATGTTCAGTGCACTGGGTTGGGTGGAGGAGAACTCGATGAAGATTGGGACGTACTGCCAGCTTGCAAAAAGGAAGCGCATGTGTATGGACCATCCCTAGCAAACAGGACGATTAGAATGGAAGGGCTGGCACAGTTGCAGGCACTGCCCACACGAGAATACTTGCTGCTGCACATCGCAATGTTTCCAATAGGTGCACACATCTGGTGCCGTGTCTTAGGAATGCCCAGTAAGGACCAATTGCAGGCGCAGATCATCAGTCGGGCCATGAAACTGTTGCGCTTCTGTCCTATTATCCCAGCACATAGGAAACCGCCGTGGCCAGGGTACATGCATGGCCTGCGGCTTTTCACTAAGTTATTAGTTACACATCCGCTGGTTGAAGTCTGCCTACCCCTGAAATCCGCCCAGTAGATCTTCTGAGATTAACAGGCTACATGGTAGGCTCTCTCTACATTCGAGGACACAGCGCTGGCTCGTATGCAGGAATGGTATGGGAGACCATCCTCTCGGAATTCCCAGACGTTGGTGGCAAAACCGTCCTAGCAGCCATTGCTCTACCGCCATCGCTGCTGACAGCACACAACCTATCCCAGCTGAGAGAGATCCACCTCATTCACCATGCAGATGACAGGCTTTGCGTATGGAACCCGTCAAACTATGACATTAAATTGCTTGGGCAACGGGGCTTTGGAATCACGCATATCACAGGATGGAGAGCATACCTAGGCACTGCACAACACAACTACTTGCACTGGACACGAGTTGCCCTCCCAGATGGACGACCAGATATGGCGCAGTTAGAAGGTACCCCAGGTGTGCTCCCCTTCGAAGTTTACTCACAGGCTCCCCTCCGTCTGATCTCATGGTGCAGCTTCGAGCTCCCAAGGACAGCCAAAAAACTCCTGCGCGAATTAGCTGAAATGTGCGAGCTACCTGAGACCACGACACAGGCACTTGACACCCACATTGCTGACCACAACTCAGAGGTACAAACGGAGCAAGAGGCAACCCAATACTTAGCCACGTTGGCAACTGTGACTATCTCGTCAAGGACCAAATTGCTCAACTATACCGCCATGGTTCAACATTTCCTTGGCACCTTGCAATTGCCCATGGCTGTCTACATGCTAGACTACTATCTGCCCATGCTCAGCCCCAATGAAGGCTATAATGAAACGGGGCTAACAATGCAAAGTGCAGGACCTATCCGTCAACCATGGCAACCTATTACTTTCGAATTCCTCTTCAAAGGCAGCGAATTTGGACACTGGAAAGTCAAAGGCGGACAAGATGCATTTGCGTTCCGACACCCAAGCCTGAGCAAAACTGAAGTGTTCAGCCTCCTAGCCAGCGATGCGCACCATCACAAAGTCAGCCCCATCGGCACGGGTAGGCTTATCGCAATGGTAGGTACCGCAGAAGCTCCAGCTGATGACGGAGGAGACCTTCAAATCCTGTTTGGGTTGGTCCTATCCATCACGCCACGCGCATCCAAAAGCAAGGATGAATTGGCTACCTCCCGCATATACAGACAGTGCAACCCCAGATTCATCGAAGTAGCCTTTCTCTCAGGGCCAGCCATTGAATTTTTTGCGAATGAACAGCTTGTAGCCCTCCAAGACTGGTATAGTGCCTCCGGCCACCCCATTGATGCGACCGTTCAGGGACCTTCTTTCTACATACAATGTGGATGTTCGGATGTACCAAGCCTACCCGAGAGGTTACCGCTGTCGCACAAACCCCCCCGTGCAGATACCACCTGGGATTAGGAATCTACAATGTCCAAACGGCAGTCGAAGGAATGGAAGGCAACAAAAAATCACATTTCTTGCATTTGTGCGGCCAGTTGCTACGCCTAGTGCTAATTCCCTGTCACGTAGAGGGTGAGCTTCACCCCTGGACCCGCTCCACTGCACTATCCTTTGCCGCTGAGCTTGACGGACATGTCTTGGGTACACTCTGTGCAGTTACAATGGCGTTGCTCACCAATCGGTTAGACCTGTGTATCCAAATGTAAAGGTCCACACCTGCTCTCTTTTGTAGCCTTCTTTACTGATGGCTTTGCATGCATATCAATTCAATTTCCGGCAAGTAGAAGCTTGTGTAACGACCTGGCGAAAGCCTCGGAGGCGTAGGACGGAAAAAAAAGTTAGACCTGTGTATCCAAGGGCTTTTCGGAGCAGGCAAGTCGAAATCGATGGCAATCCTCATCCTGGCCTTGATTGAAATCGATGTTACTGACAGCCTCAAAATATTATTCATCTGTAAAGAGAACTCCGGTACCAGATCCTTTGCTGACCTCCTCCTATGGCTCGACCCCCCGTCGGGGGTGTTTGGGCGCATAGGTAGGCTAGTGGGAGACCAAGAACGTAACAAAAGTAGTTACTCCCACACGAAATTCGACATACACCCAAGAGAAAGAAGGCAAATGCTGAATAAGTGTCAGTTAATTTTAGCCACCGGGGGAACGGTAGCCCAGGATCTTACCATGCAATGGTCCACGATGGGAGGCTTTATGCAAGAGCTCTCCCTCCTGGTCATTGATGAAGGCCAGCAATATGGTACTGACCGAGAAATTGCAGTCATCAGCCTGCTGAGACAGCAACCCCTGGTCCTGTGGACAGGAGACTCTGAGCAGACACCTGGCGGCATTGATCGTGCAGCCCGCAACGCAAAACGATCACGACAACTCCTGTTGGCCAAGAAGCATGGGCTGCGAAGCGACCGCAATTATTACATGCCAGCTAACCTTGCCGATGCAATGATCCGACTGCTGGACGGTTCTGCCAATGAAGGTTTAGCGGCTCTTAGCCAAATCCTCAAACGAGGACAGCCCACGTTAGGTCAGCTATGGACAAGTCACCTCTCGCCGCAGGATGCGGAAGACCTCAGGGCAGCCAGCACTGTTCTTCCAGGCCTCCAAGCCCAATTTGAAGCCGCCCAGCCAAATATGCAACGGCACTCCCGATTTGTGGACTCCGAACTGCTGGCAGGTACCGCTATTAATTTTCCACGGTCCCTCGTACGCCTTGCCTGGATCTTGCAACATGCCGCTACTCTCCTACCCATGGCTGGCGACATACAAGCAGTATTAAACTCCCAGACCGCCGGAGTGAGTGACATCCATGCTTGGGGGTTAATGCTTCCCTCCAGTTCTAGAGTTAGTCCTGTGACATACCATGCAGTGGTTGCAGTTAGATATCCCGATCTTTGCAGGCAGATCAATGGCCTATGGGAACTAGGAAGTTTTGCCTCGGGAGGACTCCCCGACAAGCCACCAGGGTTCCAATTAGTGCTTTGGGATACTAATGCTAGGATTAACGGGTTGGTTGCGACAGACCTAGAGACTCTTGTGTCAGAGGTACTCACCCCATTCCCACACAATGCAGGATTTGCAGATGGACTTTTTATAATGACCACAGCAACTGATCACAAGAACAACTTGAACCGCTCCGTGCTCAAAAGGGATTATGTCCGCACCCTGCGTGTCGAAACAATAGCCAATTCAGCAGGAGGAACAGCACAGGTATCAATCGTGGCTCAGCCCAGTATTGGATTTCTCAACACCAAATACTACTCCAATGGCTCCCCTACAGAAGATACCGAAGACTGCCTCGGCAGAATCACTGTCGGACTCACCCGGTCCAAATCGTTAACCTTGCTTGTCTCCCCGCTGGACATGATGGGGCTCATGGGCATGGCGCAGGTGATTGCGACAATTGCATACGGCATCCGGGGCCTCCGGAGAGGAGAAACGACATGGAGGTGGCCAGACTTTAATCCTGACCCAGTTCAAGAGAATCTAGCACAGCTAAGCCGGTGGTCACTGAATTCGGCACCAACCTGGGAGTTCCCCCCCCTTGCAATCGCCAATCAATACTACGATCAGCAAGCCGACGAAGTGAAGCGAGCGAGATACCGCCTGATATTGGTGCGCGGGTCGGACCTTCGCTGGCTAAGCAGGGAGCGCCTCCAAGAAGTAAAAGCAGGCTTAAAAACTCAACATAAGTGGCTCCCCGAGCAAAATCTCCCCTTCTCTGAAGTCGTCCTATATGCCTACGCGGCTGATCGCACACCCTTTCCCACCTACGTGTGCCTACCCTCAGGACTGTACAAAGCCCGCACCGGGCATATAGTAGCGCAGGCGGGCCCAGAACAGGAGATCCTGTCCCTGCCTGGCATATACTTCTTTGATGGATGGCGATTACACCCGAAGTTGCCGATCCCAGACCACTTGCCGCGCGCAAAAGAAGCGCCAGTCCAAGGCACCGCTCTCAATGCACCTGCACCTGATACGGAACCCAAACGGTCGCCTGAAGAAGAAGCGAGAGACATCCTTGCAGTAGCTGCCAAGAACCAGCCCGAAGATGGGCCAAACACAAGAAGGGCAGCTGTCCGCGCATGCAAGTACTTAAGAGCTATGGTCAACCAATATGAGACCACCATCCAAGCCGTGCATATAGCCGCCCGCACCCATACGCAAAAAAGCAAGGGCACGGTAGGACCTGCAGTTGACTATCGCCCGCAAGGAGAAGCCCTCCCAGTTATCTCCGCAGACCTAACATCCGAATTGCTGCATTGTTTGTCCACGCTCCCAGACCCATGGCCCCTGGCCAAGATCACCATAGACATGGAGAAACCGAGCCAGTGGGTCTCAAAGTTGTGCAGACTTTACTTTGCTGACGAGTATGCCAAACGAACAGTTGGACTGCCCTCACGTAGGCATGTCCCGGACATTGCGGGTGCACTACGAGCAGTCCAAGCCATCCTCCCCAAACTCGAGGTCAAAATGATTGAATTTTTAGCTGAATGGATGGTCACTCTACTAATGCCAGCCTCGCACGTATTGGAAGTGAGGGCACCTCACCTTTCCTTTATGATGCTCAAGGAGTACTGGTTTCGAGAGCTGTACCTAGGCCTGAAAGTCACAGCATCCTTCGACCGCTCTGAATCATACACCAGAGTAATCGATGGTCAGGTAAGATGTATCACGCCTGAAGTTAAGCCGCAGAATTTGCAGGTGATTTGGAATGTGCAGTTTATCACAGTTTTTGTGCCGGCATGGATGATCCCGCCCGTCTACCATAGCCTGCGCAGAGAAAGCATTAAAACCGCTAGTTCTGCAAGTCCCATAGGTGTCCAGTCGGTCCGTCCCACCTGGTTTGAAGACACAACACCCAAGGATACCGCATCCCAACCACCTCAAGACCCTCAAAGGGAGCAGCCCCAGCCACTACATGGGCTAAAGTTAGTCATCAGAGAAGAGGTGTTACCGACGAATGACCAACCAAAATTCCCGTCGCTCGAACTGTTGGCTGGCAGAGGCCTCTTAGCACCTGACACATGGAAGTGCAAACGTGCGTAAGTTAGCCTCAAAGCAACTATCGATGTCCCTATGTTGGGTACAATCATAGAGCAAAATGGGGATGGACTCCTAGAAGACTCCCACATGCCCGTGGGATGGCCACTCCACATCGATGGTGCTGTCAGACAATGTTGTATTCACAGAGCCGCTAGCCTACAAGAATTAGATGATATGCTCAAAGAATATGACATGAAAAGGGATTCGGTTGAAATCAACCACGACGCGCCTCAATGGTCCCATCATGCAGTGTGGAACCGACGGTATATGGAACCGAAACCAGGATATACACTGGAACAACTATGGGCTGACTCCGAGCCTGCCATAAGCAAGAAAACAACCACGTCATATGAAGTGCACACAAATGACGTCCAGCGTGCAGTAGCGGCCATTCAGCACCTCCCATCCCCTATTCCACCCGACAGCCCCTTCCTAAGAGCGTTAGGGACCACAGCTGCACTCAAAGCCCCACCACAAACTGACACCCTAGCGCAAAGAGCCCTAGAGGAATGGGAACGCACGTTGTGTGAAAACAAGGCAGTGGCAATCCTCGCCGAGGTGCAAGCCGGCCGACCAACTATCATCCACAAAGATGGTGGCGAAATGCTCATTGCCATTGTCCTTGACAGGCCACTAGCGGAAGCGAAGGAACTGGTGGATGACCCTGCAGCATTCACTCGCGAAATGACGCGAATCCTGCGCGACAAGCAAACCCACCCACTCATCGCCCAAGCGGAGAGCAGTGATCCACCCCCCGCCACTGCTGCAGATAGTGGCGCTAGTAGCAGTAGAGAACCTCGCACCACCTCACACGTGCAGTTCCAGTAAACCACTCGAGGTGACGTAGAGTACCCAAGTTTCCCATCCATGCATTCAGCCTGTAACTTAACTTGAGTTGAGCGGAGTTGTCACCATGGGGTACTCATGGTTGATTACTGCCCTCTGCGACTACCTTTGCTGTCAGCATGCCGGAGCCAGTATGGGACAGGAGGCGGTGGGGGGCGGTTTGAATAATTTCTTTCAGGGTTTTTAAGTTGTTTTGTTCGTGTTGTTCTACCTTAATTGTTGCATGGTAGGGTAGTGCGATGTCAAAGTACATCTAGCCATGGTGCCCGTTGCCGTTTGACTTTCGCTCAACCAACTTTTCGACCGGCCAAATGATCTTCACCGCACCTCCACATGCCCTTTCTCGACCAAGGTTGCAACACGGTGCGTGTCAGTTGAATGCCCTGAGGCGTTACGTCTACCTACAAACCAGTAGACATTGGTTCTCTGGAATGGAGCGACCGACTCCTATCAAAGACGCCGCTGTCCATCGTCTTGCAAAGTCCATTACTCAACTGACCCTCTGCCAGGTCACTACCAGTGAAGTCGATGATGCCACCAAACTTCTAGAGAAGGCCCGACAGAAGCTTCAAGGCATCCAAAACATCCCATCTCAGAGGGTTATTGACCTTGAGGCGACCATACGCCAACTCCGTCAGATTGGCTGTATCTTGGATAGCTGTACCATATCTGCCAGTTACGAAGTAACCCAGGCGCAGAAAGCCTTACTACAGCTTCACCATACAGCCAGGGGAGCCAGCACCTCGTCTGAAGAACTCAATGCACAGATATCACCACGCACAGATGACGAGTACAACCTCCCATACCATCAAGACGAGTTGCAAGAACACTAACACAGTGGTGCCTACCGCACCCGCAAGTGTGATGCAGTATGATGATTGGAAAAGCAGTTCTGAGCGGACTCTGAGTGTGCCCTGAATGCCGTAGCCTCGAGGTCATTTTCACCTTAGATCATGTTTCACTCTCCTGTTTCACTGCGGTAGTTTTCTCACCACTTTGTTGCGACCCGGCTTTGTCGGTGTTTGCTTCAAAGTGTCAGGGTGAATGTCATGCCGTGAAGGCTGCTCTTTGTGATCTCGGGGATCCTGGCTGGGGGGATCCCTGGTTTCCGCATTGAGCTTTGTTGCTTCCTACACCCTGCTGTGGCCCATGGTGTTTTTGTGGTTTTTCCTGTCGTTGTTTTGTTTTATGGGCCTGCGAATATGACACAAAAGTTGTCATCTGCATGCGCCGAGATGATACTAAGCTATCACCTCTTGCCTCAACGGATCTTTTTCACCCATAACTGGAACCTGTCACGTTACTGCTTTGTGGTTGTGTGGTTGTTTGTTTTTTTGTGTGGTTTGCTTTTGTTTGTGTTTGCTTTTGGTGTTGTTTTCGCTTTTGTTTTTGGGTTTTGGCTCTTGTTCTCTGGTAACGTGACAAGGGAATAGGACTATGTATCGGTCCTCTACCAGTTTTCTTTTGCGGCCGCCACAGCTTTGGCCCCTGCGTGAATTAATTAATTAGTCTCAATGCAACATGCTTAGAAACATGTTGAACGACCTGGCGGAAGCCATACGGCGTTGGACGGAAAAAAAGCTAGAAACTCTTGGAGAAGAGTTTAAGCTAGCTGGAAATATCTGATGGAGAGAATCTATTATGTTTTGAACTTGGACCTTGAGATGCATTGGCATTGTGAGGACAATGATCATATTTGGGCATCTTATTTGTCTGAGAGTTTTGTGATGAGATGTTTCGGTATTGTGAGGACAATACCTACATCATCGTCATCGTGGCCTATGGATCATGCACTTGATCTTATGGTGTGCTCTTTATTGTTCCTGAGGTGACTTTGGTTATCTCTATGAGGACAACATTGTTTTGACACGACTTTGATCTACATTGTGGATTGGCTATTACAGTGGTCGAAAGACTTCAGCGATACAACTGTATTTGGCTGACCTACATTGACAATGTCGAATAGAACATTCTATTCTCCATTGAGATTGGAAACTGTGAGATGCTATCTCTATGTGGAAAACTGATTTGGAGAAAGAACTTTGTGTTCTGACTATACTTTGTATCCAGAAGAAGGTTGTACAGATACCTTGTGTGAATCACTTCGTTCTTGAGAAGTTAGTCACAAGTTTGACTAGTGAGCTGGTTATTCACGTTTGGATGAGAACCAGTTTGTTTTGAGAACTTTTGGAAGTGTTTCGATGATTTTGAATTCATCTAGTGAAATTGAGTTTTGTAGACTTCTAGCAGCTGGAATAGTTTCAACAAACCTTTATTTGAAGAACTTGAGGTTTGTTAACTGGAAGCCTGGAATCGAGTTTACCAGTTGAGACATCGGCTCGAAGGACTGGTGTCAGAAGTTCATTTAATGAACAGAAGCTGCTGTGTCACATAACTTGACATAAGACAGATCGACAGAGGGAACACTTTAGCTTCCTGTTTTGGTTTGTCTTCCCTTGTTTGTTTTTTTTGTTTGCCTGTTGTGTTTCCCTTTGACTGATCGTGTTGCGTCTGGAGCGAAAAGAAGGAGCTTGACGTCAGCATGTGGGAGTCGAGGGAGAAACATTTCTTTTGACACGGTATTGCTTTAGTTTAATTAGTTAGGGACTTACGCGCTGCGCTCGCGTTTGGTGTGCGTGGTTGACGTACGCGTCCGCCCGCGTAGTTCTGTAGGAATTTTGGAAGAAGCGTTGGATCTGACCGCAGATCTGTGCACGGCGCTTTTTCTACATGGTAGCGGAGCTCTACGGAGCTACCCACACCATTCTCCGCTGACCCTTGTTGCAGTGTGCTAAGGACGCCATCTAAGGTGAAGCTGAGATCGCTTGTATTGAGCTCCTGAATCTTTTGCGCAGGGATACGTGTTGAGCTTGTACTAAGGTTCTGAAGTGATCACTAGGTTGGTACATTGCGGATGTAAAGTCAAGGGCATCGAAGAGCTTGAGTATTCTTGATTCAGATGAGACGTGTTTTTGTTTCACTTTTGGCATGTTGGCTGTGATGTCATTGGTTGAAGGTGACTTGTCAAGTGATTGCCAGAGATGACATGTTTTGGAATGCTTAGAGCATCTCGACAGGCTGAGATTGGGAGTAAGTCCTGGAGACACAAGTGAGGTGTTTGGACAGTGAAGACTCCGACAACTTGCCTGGAGATGAGCATTGAGAATGTCAAGATAGGCTGAGGTTGGGAGTAGGTCCTGGAGACACAAGTGGGGTGTTTGGACGATAGAGACTCCGACAACTGGCCTAGAAGTCTTTGAAGGCAAGAGTTGAGAAATCACTGGAGTGTGGTTGGAACTGTAGCGTTTAAGCTCAAGGAAAGTATTGCCACGTAGTCTATACCAGGAATGGACAATCGCGACAATCGACCATTACGTGAAGCAATGGAGGAACGGTACATTGAGTGGATTGTTGGGTTGGAGAAGGTGACGAGTATCTTTCGGATAGTACAGACTATGCTTGTTCTCATGGAATGGCTTCTACCTTTGCTTGAGGATATTGGTTTGAGTGCGAACCAACGAGACATCATGACAATGTTCTGCGATCATCTCTCGGAATTGGAGATTGAGATGCAAAGGCAGATTCTTCAGCTGCGTGAGCATATCTTAGGCAGATATCAGAGGTCATTGCAAGGTTGAAATACCTGTGACCCATTGCTGTGTGATAGATTTTTCCTATATGTGGTCGATAGGGTTCCTGGCAGTAGTGGTAAGCGTGGAAAATAGGTGACAACGCCGGAGCTGCATGTGAGAGTATGTTGCAGTTGCGTTGCATGTGAGATTTGTGATTTGGTTGTGTAAGAAGTTTTGTGACTTTGGCAAGAAAGAGAGAGAGAGCCTGGAGAGTCACTAGGAAACTAGGAAGATTGGTGATTTTGGCAGAGAGTGAGAGAGATTGCCTGGAGAATCACTAGAGAGCATTGGAAAGAGTTAGAAGGAGAGTGGGCTGTACGGCAGGGTGCTGCATAGGTCCATATTGAAAGTAAGAAAGAGTAACATCTCGACAGGTTGGTCAGGTTGTAGATGATTCTGGACGCACGGAGTGCACAGTGCGTAGTGCTACTGAGCCTGGCGTCATGCCTGGAGATGACAGTTGAAGAGAGAAAGTTCGGCATGAGAACCACGGAGGGTTGTTGGCCTTGGTTTAGTTGCCACAGAGTTGAGAAAGTTCGGCATGAGAACCACGGAGGGTCAGTAACCTTGGTTTAGTTGCCATAGAGTTGAGAAAGATTGGCATGAGAACCCGGAAAGGTCGGTGACCTGGTTTAGTTGCCATAAATTGGAGAAACGTTGGCATGAGAACCACGGAGGGTCGAGTTTGCTTTGTCAGTGACCTTGGTTTAGTTGCCACATGTGTAATGTAATGCGTGAATAATTGAACACCTGAGGTTCAGTAGTGTGCAGGAGCAGTGGAGCTTGACGGATGTTTGCACTGACTGGTGACCTTGAGATTGGAGCCTGAAGCATTGGTGTTTGCCTGGCAGTGTAGGTACTAGAGTGCTGAGAGAGAGAGATAGGAACCGTCATGGCACTGAAGGCACAGTGGAACTTGGTGTTGAGGCTGTGAGTTGACAACGGAGTGAGCTGTATTTGCCTGTTTGGGAAAGTTGGTTTGATTTATCAGATGCATCAGGTAACCAAGGATGTTGGTTTGGACTGCAGTTGTGAGTGTGTTTGATTGGGACATGTAGTGAGTCATTGGAAACGACCTGAGCTGTGTAGGAAGTGGAAACTGTTTTGAACTGTATTTTGAAACGAAACGGGAAACTTTGTTGTGAGTTTGTATGTTTTCATGTTTTTGACCGGAGTCTGAACAGTTGTGCAGTGTCGCAGGCAGGTCAGGTATGACTTACGTTCAGACTGACTGGACTTTGTGTGAAGACAACTTGAATGCAAGTATTCCCTTTTGGCTTAGAGCAATCATACCGTACCTCTCTATATGGATGGACGAGTACGGAGGTTTCTGCAAGCCGAGTTTGGCTGTGAGACGTTGCAACTCAGCGCGCTGATGGAACTTTATTTTCCCTCTCCCAAAAAAGAAGCTGAAAGCAGCTTCTAGTAGGACTCCCTCTTGCGTGGCGTGCGTCCTCTGCGTTCCCCTGCGCTGTGCATTTGGGTAGTGGTGACTTTGTGGTAGCTGCGGGTTCAACCAAGAGTGGTTTCTTGTTGTGTTTGTTCTGTTTCAAGAGTGAAACTTTTAATCTGCAGCTGCAACATGTCACTCTCATGTTTTTACAGGTGAACAGAGGTTCAGCTTTGTTATTGCACACTGCGCAAGGATGACACACACAAACTGCAATCTGAAACGTGATATGTTCTGTCAACCATCCACTGAATTCTATATTCGTGTGGCCTCTTCGTTTCAAGTAAGCGCCTCCAAAGGGAGGGAGGGTGGGTCCACTTATTTAGTGGCGTGTTTTTCTCTTTTTGTGCCATGGGGGTGAAATGTTGAGACGGCAGGTGCATAAAGTGAAGTGAGGTGTTTTGCATTTCTGGACCTTGGTTTCATTGCAATTTTTGGTGTTGGACTGTTACGGTATTTATTTGGAAAGTGGTGACATTTTGGAAAGACTGGATGAATACCGACAGTCAGAGAGAGCAGTTTGATGGTGACAGTTTCCTGTCAATGGTCTCAGACCCTGTTGCGAGAGCCTCGGATGAAACTGCTGAAGGCGTTTTGCAATGCTCAGTTTGCAATGAACCTGTAGTTGCACCTTTAATGTCGGAACAAAGTTGTCCAGATGTTTCTCAACATGAACCTGGTTTGCATGGCTTGGAGGGTTCTCAGCATGACCTTGGATTTCAAGACTTGGACAGTTGCGGCCTTCCACAACCTTTCCAGGGTGAATTTGTGGCTGAGACCCCAGATGAACCAGTTTCAAGAGCAGATTACAACAGAGCGTTGTTTGAAGCCCGCATGTCATCAATGAGTGATGTAGAGTTGAAGATGCCTTGGGAAACGGGAATCATGAAACAACTTTTTGACAGTGATGATGATTCTGTTTTTCCGAAAGTAGTACCTGCAGTGCCACCAGATTACTTGATGCCTGTTGCAACAAGCGGTGCAGAGCCTTCTGAACCTCTGGGTATGTCAGGGAGGCCCACGGCTGATATCTTGGTGCATGCAGAAGTGTCTATGCCGCTGTATTCATTTGCAATCAAAGTTGTGCCTGACAGAGACATGTTTTCGGAGGAAGCGGCAGTCTGGGAAAAGGCCATTCATAAGTGGTTGCAGGTGTTTGACATTCTTGGATTTCCTGGCATGTTGGGTCATGCATTGCTTTCTGAACAGGTGGACGCGGTGAGTGGATCTCAGAGTGCAGTCCTACGTGATGCGCTTGGAGTCAAATCCCCAAGGACTGCTCTTAAACGGGCTCAGACACTACTGCGTTATTTTTCATGGTTGCAATCAAACGGTCATGAATGGGATCCATGGGACAGAGCGATGTGCCTACAGTACATGGGACAGACTGGAACTCAAGTGCAAGCTGCTTCAAGAGGCATTACTTTGTTGGAGGCGCTCAGATTCAGTAAGTATGTAATGAATTTACCAATTCCAGAGACGCTGCTGTCGGATCCCCAGCTGAGAGGCAGGGCACAGAGGCTGATGGTTGCAAAGGACACCTATCACCCTGCTAGGCCTCTCAAGGCATCGGAATTGGCGGCACTTGAAAAGGCCATGGACTCTGGCATGGACACAAGGGATGTCTACCTTTTGGGTGCAGTGATTTTTGCAGTGCTGTCCAGATCCAGGTGGTCGGACCTCAGGTACGTAGATCAATTTTGGGTCGAGCGTGCAGAGTTCAATGGGGAGCCTTTTGGATTTGTGGAGGGCAGAACAAAGTTCCACAAGACGGCTACGAGTCTTGCAAAAAAGTTGAGGTATATGCCCCTTGTGGCTCCATTGCAAGGGGTTACGGACGTTGACTGGTCAAAATTTTGGCTTGAATCTATGCTGGAATTGAATGTGGACATCAACCATGAACCTTTTGGGGCAATTTGCAGGGCCCCGTCACAGGGTGGTGGGCTGTGCACTCGTTCATGCACTTCGGAGGAGATTGGGGCTTTCATCAATAAGCTCCTCAAGACGGGCTCCGACAATTCAATCTCATCGCACAGTTTCAAGCACACCACTCTGGTTTGGTGCAGTGCTTATGGTTTGGATGAGCCGTCCCGCACCCTGCTGAGGCATCACGAGCTGCAAGGCTCAAAGTCAATGGCAGTATACTCACGGGATATGCTGACGCGGCCGTTGCAACTTTACTGCAGCATGTTGTCAAACATCAGGAAGGACCATTTCCGTCCTGACGAATCTCGCACAAGTAGGATGCTGGACTTGATGAAGATTTCAGAGAATGTTGTGGGAGCAGGTGACAAGGCTACAACGACAACTGCCCAGGTTTCTTTTGACCCTGGTCATGGGGCAAATGATGTTGGAGGATATGAGCCTCCTACACCGGTGGAGACGGAATGCAAGTCGACGATTGACGACGAGCAGGTGGAGGAGGAGTCCAGTGAGATCCCTTCATCGGACTCCAGTTCGGATGAGTCGGACAGCGATAGTTCTGGAGCCAAGCCACCTGCCAGGGTTGATATCCCTGGTCCCGTTTGGAGAAACAGGAGGAGTCATGTGGTGCACAAGTGCTCGGAGATTGAGCAGCAGACTGCATGTGGCAGGCTCATCGTTCAAGCGAACTTTGAGTTGTTGGAACAGGGCTGCTCCTCCTTGAATGCAAGGTGTAGCCGGTGCTTCAAAGGTGAGGTGATCACCAATGTGGGGGGGGTTGTAGAAGCCTTTGACCGGCAGAGGGCTAAGCGCCCCAGAGCTAAGTGAGCGAGCAGGCGTGGATGAAAATTGCGCCTCAGTGACTTCACCTGATTTTTTCTTCAATCAGCTTGCCATACTTGAAATATATTTCTTTGTCACTGCATGTCTTTGATTTGAGTCCTCATGTGCAGAAAAGTCAACTGTGACATCAATTTTTAATAGGATTGATACGGCAAAAGTGCCAACTTAAGAAAGATAGATGTGAGCATCCTGAGGCAATGGCCATCTGATTGAGTGCAATCAGTTTTTCAAATTGGTTTGGAGCCGAAAGCGGTGTGGAGACCATGACATGAGTTGAGAGCAACTGCATGTTTTGGTTCCAGGCTGTGTCCAGCGTTTGAGCTGGCAAAGGTTTTTGTGCAAAGGAAATCAACATGGCATGAACATGTCAGGGAGTCACCATTTCTTTTGGAATTTTTGTGACTTCATTTCTTGGAGGGCAGTGGGATAGCCCCACTCTTGCGCTATGGCCACCTCGTCGATACTGGACTCTGAGGCGACCTTTGTTCAGCAGGCGGAGGATGCGGGGCTGACTCAATTATGGGTGGACGCCCTGAATTCCCCATCATCTAAGAAGTAAAAAGTGTGTGCGCTGATCGTCCTTGACTGGAGCGTGTGACCTGTGTTTTTGATCCATCAATTTTCATCAGCTGAGAGCAGTTTGGCGACGGAATGTTTATTTGCGAGATTTTTGGCGAGAGCGTTGTTTTATATGTATATATATATACAGAGATGTATATATATATATGTTCTTTTATGTGTAAGTTTCGTCAATCTGTGCTGAGCACTGCGGAGACGACTTTTTGTTTGTGTGTTGCGTTTTTGTTTTGCTGCACGTTCGTTATGGATGTCCACGGTTTTTGGGTTTGGGAAAATAAGTTGCAACTCAGCGCGCTGATGGAACTTTATTTTCCCTCTCCCAAAAAAGAAGCTGAAAGCAGCTTCTAGTAGGACTCCCTCTTGCGTGGCGTGCGTCCTCTGCGTTCCCCTGCGCTGTGCATTTGGGTAGGGGTGACTTTGTGGTAGCTGCGGGTTCAACCAAGAGTGGTTTCTTGTTGTGTTTGTTCTGTTTCAAGAGTGAAACTTTTAATCTGCAGCTGCAACATGTCACTCTCATGTTTTTACAGGTGAACAGAGGTTCAGCTTTGTTATTGCACACTGCGCAAGGATGACACACACAAACTGCAATCTGAAACGTGATATGTTCTGTCAACCATCCACTGAATTCTATATTCGTGTGGCCTCTTCGTTTCAAGTAAGCGCCTCCAAAGGGAGGGAGGGTGGGTCCACTTATTTAGTGGCGTGTTTTTCTCTTTTTGTGCCCCCCCCCCACCCTGCACAGTAGTGGTGAGAGCACCACTTCTTCTCTTGGTTGACATGAACACTCACACAATGTGTTTCACAGAATACGTGTGGAAGGCCACTTTATAACGTATTCTTTCCTTTTTACTTACCCCCGAAAGCGGGCGGCGTGAATTCCCCATCATCTAAGAAGTAAAAAGTGTGTGCGCTGATCGTCCTTGACTGGAGCGTGTGACCTGTGTTTTTGATCCATCAATTTTCATCAGCTGAGAGCAGTTTGGCGGCGGAATGTTTATTTGCGAGATTTTTGGCGAGAGCGTTGTTTTATATGTATATATATACAGAGATGTATATATATATATATATATGTTCTTTTATGTGTAAGTTTCGTCAATCTGTGCTGAGCACTGCGGAGACGACTTTTTGTTTGTGTGTTGCGTTTTTGTTTTGCTGCACGTTCGTTATGGATGTCCACGGTTTTTGGGTTTGGGAAAATAAGAGCTCTATGCTCTTTGTAGCATTTCCTTTGGTAGAGATGTAGTTTGAGAACAAGATGCTTGTGATGTTGGTCGACCCCGGAGGGTTTCCTTTGCGAACCTGGGTCATGTTGAGTGGACATCTTGTACTACCAGGAGGCTGGCATGGAGTTTTGCGAGATCTACAGCACTGGAGCTTTGCAGAGGATCCTGAGAGGGAAGTAGAGCGGTAGTGTAGTTTGTGCGTTTGCGTGTTGCTCAGAGTGAAAAGCAAGAGAGGGAATCTGGGATTTGATTTGCAATTTTCTTTTGAGTTGAAGAGTTTTGACTTACAACAGAAAAGAAAAGAAATGGGCTGGATGGCAGAGGCGCTGCATAGGTCCATAGGGAACTGGACGGCAGGGGCGATTACGACTTGCATAGGTTCCGAAAAAGAAAAGAAAAGTTGTAGAAAGTCAAAACGTGGACCAGATTGCAAGACGTTGCAAGGTTCACATATGAGCTAGATTGCAGACGTGCATAGGCTCAGAGAACAGATTTAAGTAGAAGAGAAAGAAACAAAGGGAACTGGACGGCAGGGGCGATTACGACTTGCATAGGTTCCGAAACGTGAGACTGACTGAAATGAATGTAAATGTGCTGTCAGTTTGTAGCTCGACATACTGTCTAAGTGAGAGACGAAGTATGGAGCTGTCTATTATGCTGGACTTGACGTGACATTTTGTCTGGACTTCTCATGTTTGTATAGGTTTCATTTCACCGCTGCTGTTTTACTATAAGACAACTTTGGCTCAGTGTTTTTGCATTTCAGCTGCCCTCGCAATAGCTTTGAGATACTATGGCATCGACGGCAATGGAATCCATTCGTCTTTGGTTGGCGTTGACTCCTAAGCAGTTTGAGGACTTGAACAATGGCAAGGAGATTCAGCCTGGCGAATATTCCAAGAGGTTTGGACTACGAAAAGACCCGGTCGCTGCCGTTGAGCGTGCTCAGTACTTCAATGGCTGGACACCAGAAGGTCCCAAGGGTGAGTTTTGTGCCAAAGACTACGTTCTGGTCGAGGTCGAGTTGACCGCCATTGGCTATCTCCAGAAAGCCGAGGCGGGGATTCTCTTGAAATATAAGCCCAACGAAGACCGTTGGCAGGGGACGATGAAATCCGTAGAGTTTGACCAGTACGGAAACTTGTTATACAAGTTTTCCACGGAGGCTCACCAGATCATCTGAGCACAGAGGAAATATCCTCTTTACGTATAGTTTTTTAAATGGTTCCAGGTCGGGTGGTAGTGCTAGGCTTGGAAGCCGACGTTAGCTGCGAGGAGAAATGCAAAAGCGGTGATGAAAGAGCTGTCAAGCTGAGATTGGAGTGAAATGACAATTTGGGATGTCTTGGAGCTTTAGAGTTTTGGACGATTTCGGACTGGACGGAACTTGGACTTGTGGAACTCAGTTTGAGTGGTTTTCTGTCAGCTGTCACGAGCTTTGCATGAGTTTTCATTTTTGCTGCATGACATGTCTATGGGTTTTATACGCGCGGGAAACCACGGTGATCTGTTTTTGCAGTTTTGTGAAGAGTTGTGCATGCATTGGCAGTTGGATCTGGATTGAGTTTGCAGTTTGCCACAGGTTTGTATTATTTTGTTTTGTCTGAGACATTGGAGTTGGTCGATCACATATTACCTGTCAAGATGTGTGGCACGCATCTTGGGGTAGTATTGAGTGTGATCTTTGTCGGAAGTGTGATTCATCTGTTAAGGTGTGCGTCACGCACCTTAGGATGAACAAGAGAGAGTTTGTGCTTGGCATGGCATGAAATGGCTGAGATGTGATCTGCATGGTCATTAGAGGGATTGTCAAGTTGAATTGCAGATTATGCACAAGCTGTATTTGGGCCCCGGCTTATCCCAGCGGGTGCATCAGGCCTTGTCTAGGAGACTCGAGCAATTCATGGCAGCGAACGTGGCAGCCTCCGCAACTCCAGCAGTCCCAGCAGCTCCATCGACAGAGGGTGTAGAGTTTCCTGTGTCTGAGAATCCAGCGCTACCGGCGCAGACAGGAGTGACTGAGACGGATTCCGAGAAAGAGAAAGATCAGGATACTATCCATGTGGATGGAGAGGATGAGGAAGATAAGGAAGAAGGAGATGCTGGAAGAGATGATGACAGATCGAGATCTCCGAGGTTGAGAAGGCATCATGAGTCCTTTGATCCCAATGAAGCGGCCGACTTGTTGAGTTCTACCACAGGCTTGGCTGTGGGAATCACGTCCATGGTCGCTGCGCTGAAAGGGTCGACGGACAAACTTGAGATCCTCATTAAGAGTACCCATACTCTGCAGCATGACCTTTGCAGATCCCTGGAAGCCGTTGGAGAAGCCGTCACCAACATGGCACGTGCATCCGAATCCCTGGCTGCGGGGGTGAACCACAACACCAGCAGGGTGGGTGCAATCGTGGGTGAATTCACCAAACTGAAGAAGCATGTTGAGTGGTCGCTTGACGTCTCGATGAAGGCCGTGCTCAGAGACAACAAGAAAGGTCGCATGGAGAGAGACCAATCGTTGCAGGACATCATGACCCAGCTCCAGGAGTCAATGGACAAGCTACAGGAAAACCTGAAGCTGGTTGCGGAGAGGATTGAAAGGGGGACGCCACCGGCAGAAGTACCTCCAGCGTATGACCCGCCATTGGCACCTATGACGCCAGCTGGACCTGGCCCAAGTGTCCCACCGCCGCCGGCGGTGCCGCCAAGACCTGCAATCCCAGCACCACCGACGTTGCAGACGGTGCGATTCGCAGGGTATAGCCCGGCAAGGATGGGCGAAGTGCCAATGAGTTATCCCCTGGCTTTGGAGGTGAAGGACATGAAGTCGCCACCTACCCAGGTGATCGAGGAGGTCACGGGGCGTATCAGATCTGTTTCACCCACACCACGTCACGATCCTCTGACGGGGACGGCAGCGTTCTCCCCTCTGGGGTATATGCAGATTCAGGGGACGCGGGAATACCGCAGGGTATACCCCTGATATCTATTATTGAGCAGAGTGCCAGAGGCACTGGAATTCGCCTGGTCTAACGACAAGAGAATAGTTGATTTTGTCAGCTCGAGGTTCACTTGTTGTTTTCAGAAATGACGGCATGGCTGAGCGAAGACATCGAGTTTGAGTTTAAAAGGGGGCGAGAGACGCCGACTGACGCAAGAGATAGTTTTGTCCGCATATTTTGGTTGTTTGAGGTCTGTTTTGTTGTCATATGTCTCTCAATGACGATAGCGAGAGCAACGTTCTTGAAGGCATTCAGAACTCGGAGTTGCTAGCAGATCTGAGGGAGACATCATGAAGAAAAGTTGAAGTTGTTCTTGATTGGCTTGATTGCGGTATTTCTCATGTTTGAGTTGTTGTGTACATGACTTGAGTTTTGTTGCTTGGAACATGAAACTTGTTGTTGTGGTTGTTTTCGCAAACATTTGGTATATTTTTGTTGTCATGGCACATGATGAGAACCTGGGAAGAGACTCGGACGGAATCTGAGTTTAAGTAATCGGAAAAATCTTCCGGGGAATCTGATGCCATGATTGCAGACATATCGCACTCTCATGTCATGATATATACTCAAACAAGACATACCACACCTCCGAGATCTTTAGGATGGATCAGACGTTGAAAGGGGGACGGCGATCTATGCGATGATGAAGCTGTGAGAGATGTTTTGTCAAAATGTCCCTCACCGCTTCCTCATTCTGTGCCAATCTTAGCTAGTCCTGACCCTGACTGTGAAAGATTCTCATTCAGAACATTTTGAATTTGTTGTGCAGTGACTGTGAACTGTACTTCACTTGCTTTGAATTTGAGATGAGTTGCATGAGTGACATTATTTCACTTGCGTTTTCTTTTCATACGCCTACCTTCTTCACGAAGGTGCGGATTAGCTGAAACAGTTGGCCTTTGTTTTCGCGTTGACTCCGATCGTGCGACGTTAGGTTTCGTCTTGGGTCTCGTGTGTGCGTGTGTGTGTGTGTTTGTTTTGTTTTGTTCTGTTGTTGTTGTTTTGTTTGTTGTGGGAAAACAACAGCACTGTAGATATATCGTTATCGACGCCATGGTTTATCCGAGGAACTGGATTTTGGAAGACGAGCTTAGTACTGGAAAGACTTTAGGAGTCTTTGGACTGAGTCTGGTATTCCAACATCTGACTTTCGCGACAGAGAAGATTTTGAATTTGGAAGTTACGACATTATGCATGAGTCGAACAAGATGAGTTTTGGATGATGCTTGATCATCTATCGTGAGTTTTGGAAGTACACGTACTTCTTTGGATATCTTTTGATCATGGATATGATCTGGAAAGTGAACATTTTCTGCGGATATTTGGTTGGTATCCGTATCTGGAAGCGAGTGAGTGGATGAGATGTCATGTCGAAAGGGGGTATGGAAATTTGACACCCTGTGTGAGCACCCTTTGGGTAAGGGTGAAGCGACATGCCATTCATCATTGGTTGTATAGTTATGCACAGAGGATATGTGGAAGGTTACTGCAAGAAGTCATGGAAGAGGTAGAGAACACTCTACTTATTGCGGAAGGAATCTTGTATGTGACCATCCTGTGTCACAATATTCTATTGGTCTTCGGACTTATCATTTCTGACATCAGGATGATGTCATCGATCAGTGTTGACCAGTGATTGTGGTATATGGATCAGTTCTACATCTTATTCTGGATTCGACTTGAGTCTGGTACGGCTTATTGCCTGAACTGAAGATACTTACATTGGTTTGACATTGAGATTACTTCTTGTGTCCACGACACTCCTGGACACTTGAACATTGTGGAGTTCATTCTCTCCAAGTGATGAGAACACAGCTAGAAACTCTTGGAGAAGAGTTTAAGCTAGCTGGAAATATCTGATGGAGAGAATCTATTATGTTTTGAACTTGGACCTTGAGATGCATTGGCATTGTGAGGACAATGATCATATTTGGGCATCTTATTTGTCTGAGAGTTTTGTGATGAGATGTTTCGGTATTGTGAGGACAATACCTACATCATCGTCATCGTGGCATATGGATCATGCACTTGATCTTATGGTGTACTTTTATCGTTCCTGAGATGACTTTGGTTATCTCTATGAGGACAACATTGTTTTGGCACGACTTCGATTTACACTGTGGATTGGCTATTACAGTGGTCGAAAGACTTCAGCGATACAACTGTATTTGGCTGACCTACATTGACATCGTTGAATAGAACATTCTATTCTCCGTTGAGATTGGAAACTGTGAGATGCTATTTCTATGTGGAAGACCGAATTAGAGAAAGAACTTTGTGTTCTGACTATGTTTTATATCCAGAAGAAGGTTGTACAGATACCTTGTGTGAATCACTTCGTTCTTGAGAAGTTAGTCAGCATGACTAGTGAGCTGGTTATTCACGTTTGGATGAGAACCAGTTTGTTTTGAGAACTTTTGGAAGTGTTTCGATGATTTTGAATTCATCTAGTGAAATTGAGTTTTGTAGACTTCTAGCAGCTGGAATAGTTTCGACAAACCTTTATTTGAAGAACTTGAGGTTTGTTAACTGGAAACCTGGAATCGAGTTTACCAGTTGAGACATCGGCTCGAAGGACTGGTGTCAGAAGTTCATTTAATGAACAGAAGCTGCTGTGTCACATAACTTGACATAAGACAGATCGACAGAGGGAACACTTTAGCTTCCTGTTTTGGTTTGTCTTCCCTTGTTTGTTTTTTTGTTTGCCTGTTGTGTTTCCCTTTGACTGATCGTGTTGCGTCTGGAGCGAAAAGAAGGAGCTTGACGTCAGCATGTGGGAGTCGAGGGAGAAACATTTCTTTTGACACGGTATTGCTTTAGTTTAATTAGTTAGGGACTTACGCGCTGCGCTCGTGTTTGGTGTGCTTGGTTGACGTACGCGTCCGCCCGCGTAGTTCTGTAGGAATTTTGGAAGAAGCGTTGGATCTGACCGCAGATCTGTGCACGGCGCTTTTTCTACATCGGCAGCACCTCTTCTTTGATAACTAACTTGAGCCCGTGCAGTGGCTGGGGCTGCTGTTTCTGAGGGTCTTGATTGGGTTGGGGTGTGGTGTCCTTGGGTGTTGTGTCTTCAAACCAGGTGGGGCGGACCGACTGGACGCCTATGGGATTGGCGGAACTTGCGGTTTTGATGCTTTCTCTGCGTAGGCTATGGTATACGGGTGGGATCATCCATGCCGGCACGAAAACTGTGATAAACTGCACGTTCCAGATGACCTGCAAATTCTGCGGCTTGACTTCGGGCGTGATGCATCTTACCTGACCATCGACTACTCTGGTGTATGATTCGGAGCGGTCGAAAGATGCTGTGACTTTCAAGCCTAGGTACAGCTCTCTAAACCAGTATTCCTTGAGCATCATAAAGGAAAGGTGAGGTGCCCTCACTTCCAGTACGTGCGATGCTGGCATTAAAAGAGTGACCATCCATCCAGCTAAAAATTCAATCATTTTGACTTCGAGTTTGGGGAGGATGGTCTGGACCGCTCGAAGCGCGCCCGCAATGTCCGGGACATGCTTGCGTGAGGGCAGTCCGACCGTTCGCCTGGCATATTCATCAGCAAAGTAGAGTCTGCACAACTTGGAGACCCACTGGCTCGGTTTCTCCATGTCTATGGTGATCTTGGCCAGGGGCCATGGGTCTGGAAGCGTGGACAAGCAATGCAGTAATTCAGAAGTCAGGTCTGAGGAGATGACTGGGAGGGCTTCTCCTTGCGGGCGATAGTCAACTGCTGGCCCTACTGTGCCCTTGCTTTTTTGTGTATGGGTGCGGGCTGCTATATGCACTGCTTGGATGGTGGACTCATATTGGTTGACCATAGCTCTTAAGTACTTGCATGCGCGGACTGCTGCTCTCCTTGTGTTTGGCCCATCTTCGGGCTGATTCTTGGCAGCTGTTGCCAGGATGTCTCTCGCTTCTTCTTCAGGCGACCGTTTGGGTTCTGTACCAGGTGCAGGTGCAGTCAGCGCGATATCTTGGACTGGCGCCTCTTTCGCGCGTGGCAGGTGGTCTGGGATTGGCAACGTAGGGTGTACCCGCCATCCATCAAAGAAGTATATACCAGGCAGGGACAGGATTTCCTGCTCTGGGCCAGTCTGTGCTACAACTTGCCCGGTGCGGGCTTTGTACAGTCCTGAAGGCAGGCACACGTAGGTGGGAAAGGGTGTGCGATCAGCCGCGTAGGCATATAGGACGACTTCAGAGAACGGGAGAGTCTGCTCGGGGAGCCACTTATGTTGAGTTGCTAAGCCTGTTTTAACTTCTTGGAGGCGCTCTCTGTTTAGCCAGCGAAGGTCCGACCCCCGCACCAATATTAGACGGTATCTGGCCCGCTTCACTTCGTTCGCTTGCTGATCGTGGTATTGGTTGGCGATTGCAAGGGGAGGGAATTCCCAAGCTGGCGCTGAATTCAGTGACCACCGGCTTAACTGTGCGAGATTCTCTTGTGCTGGGTCAGCATCAAAGTCAGGCCACCCCCATGTCGTTTCTCCTCTTCGGAGGCCCCGGATGCCATATGCAATGGTCGCAATCACCTGCGCCATGCCCATGAGCCCCATCATGTCTAGCGGGGAGACAAGCAGGGTTAACGATTTGGACCGGGTGAGTCCGACAGTGATTCGGCCGAGGCAGTCTTCGGTATCTTCTGTAGGGGAACCATTGGAGTAGTATTTGGTGTTTAAGAATCCGATACTTGGCTGAGCTACGATTGATACCTGTGCTGTTCCTCCTGCTGAGTTGGCTATTGTTTCTACGCGCAGGGTGCGGGCGTAATCCTTCTTAAGCACGGAACGGTTCAAGTTGTTTTTGTGATCTGTTGCCGTGGTCATTACAAAAAGCCCATCTGCGAATCCAGCATTATTGGGGAATGGGTGGAGTACCTCTGAGACGAGCGTTTCTAAATCTTTTGCTACTAGGCCATTAATTCTAGCATTGGTGTCCCAAAGAACTAATTGAAACCCCGGTGGTCGGTCAGGGAGTCCTCCAGAGGCGAAACTTCCCAGCCCCCACAGGCCGTTGATACATCTGCATAGGTCGGGGTACCGAACTGCCACGACTGAGTGGTATGTCACAGGACTAACTCTTGAACTGGAAGGGAGCATCAACCCCCAGGCATGGATGTCGCTCACTCCGGCGGTCTGAGAGTTCAAGACTGCTTGGATGTCACCAGCCATCGGGAGGAGGGTGGCGGCATGCTGCAAGATCCAGGCAAGGCGTACCAGGGATCGCGGGAAGTTGACTGTCGTGCCTTCCAGCAGTTCTGCGTCCACGAAACGGGAGTGTCGGTGCACATGCGGCTGAGCGGCTTCAAATTGAGCTCTCAGGCCTGGAAGAACAGTGTTGGCTGCTCTGAGGTCTTCCGTATCTTGTGGCGAGAGTTGGCTTGTCCATAGTTGACCTAACGTGGGCTGGCCTCGTTTGAGGATTTGACTGAGAGTAGCTAAGCCTTCATTGGCCGAACCGCCCAACAGCCGGATCATTGCATCTGCAAGGTTAGCTGGCATATAATAATTTCGGTCACTTCGCAGCCCATGCTTTTTGGACAACAGGAGCTGTCGTGATCGTTTCGCGTTGCGGGCTGCACGATCAATGCCGCCGGGTGTTTGCTCCGAGTCTCCTGTCCACAAGACTAAGGGTTGCTGTCTCAGCAGGCTGATGACTGCAATTTCCCGGTCAGTACCATATTGCTGGCCTTCATCAATGACCAGGAGGGAGAGCTCTTGCATGAAGCCACCCATTGTGGACCATTGCATGGTAAGATCCTGGGCTACAGTACCTCCGGTGGCTAAAATTAACTGGCACTTATTCAGCATTTGCCTTCTTTCTCTCGGGTGTATGTCGAATTTCGTGTGGGAGTAACTGCTCTTGTTACGTTCTTGGTCTCCCACCAACCTACCTATGCGCCCAAACACCCCCGACGGGGGGTCGAGCCATAGGAGGAGGTCAGCAAAGGATCTGGTACCGGAGTTCTCTTTACAGATGAATAATATTTTGAGACTGTCAGTGACATCGATTTCAATTAAGGCCAGGATGAGGATTGCCATCGATTTTGACTTGCCTGCGCCGAAAAGTCCTTGGATACACAGGTCTAAACGATTGGTGAGCAAAGCCATTGTCACTGCGCAAAGTGTGCCCAAGACATGTCCGTCGAGTTCAGCAGCGAAGGATAGTGCAGTGGTGCGGGTCCATGGGTGAGACTCACCTTCCACGTGACATGGGATTAGCACTAGGCGTAGCAACTGGCCGCACAAATGCAAGAAATGTGATCTTTTGTTGCCATCCATTCCTTCAACTGCCGTTTGGACATTATAGATACCTAATCCCAGGTGGTATCTGCACGGGGGGGTTTGTGCAACAGCGGTAACCTCTCTGGTAGGCTTGGTACATCCGAACATCCACATTGTGTGTAGGAAGAAAGTCCCTGGGACCGGGCCTTTCTGCCCCTGAACGCTCGCATCGATGGGATCCAGGCGCTGGCCGGAGGCAGCATACCAGTCTTGAAGGGCTACGAACTGTTCTTGCGCAAAAAATTCAATGGCTGGCCCTGAGAGAAAAGCTACTTCGATGAATCTGGGGTTGCACTGTCTGTGTATGCGGGAGGCAGGCAGCTCATCCTTGCTTTTGGATGTGCGTGGCGTGATGGCTAGGACCAACCCAAAAAGGATTTGAAGGTCTCTTCCGTCATCAGCTGGAGCATCTGCGGTGCCTACCATTGCGACAAGCCTTCCCGTGCCGATAGGGCTAACTTTGTGATGGTGTGCATCACTTGCTAGGAGGCTGAAGACTTCAGTTTTGCCAAGGCTCGGATGTCGGAACGCAAATGCATCTTGCCCGCCTTTGACTTTCCAGTGACCAAATTCGCTGCCCTTGAAGAGGAATTCGAATGCAATTGGTTGCCATGGTTGACGGATAGGTCCTGCACTTTGCATTGTTAGCCCTGTTTCATTATAGCCCTCGTTGGGGCTGAGCATGGGCAAATAGTAGTCTAACATGTAGACAGCCATGGGCAGTTGCAGGGTGCCAAGGAAATGTTGAACCATGGTGGTATAGTTGAGCAATTTGGTCCTTGACGCGATGGTAACAGTTGCTAACGAGGCTAAATATTGGGTTGCCTCTTGCTCCGTTTGTACCGCTGAGTTGTGAACAGCAATGTGGGTGACGAGTGCCTGTGTCGTGGTCTCAGGTAGCTCGCACATAATGGCTAGTTCGCGCAGGAGTCTTTTGGCCGTTTTTGGGAGCTCGAAGCTACACCATGAGATCAGGCGGAGGGGAGCCTGTGAGTAGACCTCAAAGGGAAGCACTCCTGGGTACCCTCTAACTGAGCCATGTCTGGTCGTCCCTCTGGGAGGGCAACTCGTGTCCAGTGCGAGTAGCTGTGTTGTGCAGTGCCTAGGTATGCTCTCCATCCTGTGATGTGCGTGATTGCAAAGCCCCGTTGCTTGAGCAGTTTAATGTCTTGGTTAGACGGGTTCCATACGCAAAGCCGGTCATCTGCATGGTGAATGAGGTGTACCTGTCGAAGCTGAGACAGGCTATGTGCCGTCAGTAGCGATGGTGGCAGGGCAATGGCTGCTAGCACGGTTCTGCCTCCAACGTCTGGGAATTCCGAGAGGATGGTCTCCCATACCATTCCTGCATACGAGCCAGCGCTGTGTCCTCGAATGAAAAGAGAACCTACCATGTATCCTGTTAATCTGAGATAGTCTACTGGACGGATTTTAGGAGGCAGGCATACTCCGACCAACGGATGTGCAACTAATAACTTAGTAAAGAGTCGCAGGCCAT
Organism: Cladocopium goreaui; assembly: GCA_947184155.2. Classification (NCBI taxonomy): domain Eukaryota; class Dinophyceae; order Suessiales; family Symbiodiniaceae; genus Cladocopium; species Cladocopium goreaui. The sequence goes on from CAMXCT020003525.1 coordinate 54,989, forward strand.
GCGTGTACCCTGGCCACGGCGGTTTCCTATGTGCTGGGATAATAGGACAGAAGCGCAACAGTTTCATGGCCCGACTGATGATCTGCGCCTGCAATTGGTCAGCACTGGGCATTCCTAAGACACGGCACCAGGTGTGCGCACCAATGGGAAACATGGCTATGTGTAGCAGCAAGTATTCTTGTGTGTGGGCAGTTCCTGCAATTGTGCCAGCCCTTGCATTCCAATCGTCCTGTTTGCTGAGGGATGGCCCATACACATGCGCTTCCTTTTTGCAAGCTAGCAGTACATCCCATTCTTCATCGAGTTCTCCTCCACCCAACCCAGTGCACTGAACGTCCAGGGACCCTGGGTCAGCGTCATTGAGTTGCCAGGTGGTGTTATCCATGACAATGATTTTCCAGTCAGTATATTTAGGGTCTGCATGGCTAGCGAGAACTTCGTTGATGGCTAATTCTGCGTTGCTAGGGTCAATTCCCAGTCGTCGTTGCAGTGCTTCTAGGAGAGGGAGGATTTGGGCAGTAGGGAGCTGGAGGCTCGCTTGCTGACCGCAAAAGACACAGGCAGTCTCGCAAGTCTTGGGCCAGGGTGTGTGGTCATTGTTGCAATTAGGGGCTTCCACTGGCGTCCAAAGGCTCTGAAGCAGCAACTTTTGCGTCTTGGTAAGACTGCGCTTTTGCGGGACATAATATGTGGTTTGGCGACTATTTTACTCCCTCTAACGAAATCGCAGCCTGTGGGGTGTGTCCATAGCGGGGGTGCCTCATCGACTCCTATGAGCGACACAGCAAGCGGTTGCAGCCCTTTGCTTTGCCACTGTTGGAGTTGGTGCCCCAGGCCTACTTTGCTCCCATGGAAGGCATGCACTATTGGTGGCAGGCTATACCCTTTGTCTAACTCCTTGCTTTGGAACAATTTATCTCCTGGGAGGCAGAGTATGGGGAAGTCGGCTGGGAAGACAGACATAGGAGAGAGTGCACCTTGCTCGAATATGGGGCGCGCCCAGGTAAGGAAGGGCGGGGTCCGCTCGACAAAGTCCGGTCGTAAATAGCGGCCATCTCCGTGACGCGGCCATTCTGCTTGCTCCGGGAGAGGGAATGCAATGGCTCCAGCCCATTCGCCTAGCATTGCCCATGCATGTGTCCAGTCAAGCGGGGTTCTAGCTTTACATCCTAGTAAAGGGGTGAGAAGTAGCCCGCCTCTTATCGCCTCAGCGGGGTCTTCTGGCACAGCTGTAGTAGCTAGGAAACTGGCTCGGCTGTCATGGAGTGCGGTAACCCATTCATCTGCTGATTTGCGGTTGGCAGGGTGGGCTATTCGCCGTGCTTTTGGGGCGGGTGCATCGCTTGAGGAGGAGCCTTGGGCAGCAGTCAGGGGCATGCATGTATCTGGGGTTGCCTGGTCCATATCGACATCTGCTGTACCGGTCGGGATATGCCCTGTCACAATGATCAAGCCGGCATTGAGTTCAGCTTTTGCTTCTGTGGCAAGGAGAACTGCCGGCGGGCACTGGCTAGAGCTGGCCATAGTATTGTGTTGCATTGCTTCGGCTCTGCTTGCCTTGTCCGTCATGAGGTTGACTAATTCGGCTATCTCAAATAATGAGGTCGGCACACAGTCAGAGTCTATCAGTGCAAAATTTACAGTGGGAAACATTAGGCACAGCGCCTCCAGGGCTGCAGCACTAGCCCAGGTATAGTGGACCTGATGCAATCCTGTATCAGCATTTATGGGAAAATGGATAGCAGTTGTCTTCTCCCGGTAGGGGCCAGTAACTGCACATCTGCCTTTGATCCAGGGTGCGAAATGTGGCCAGTAGGCCGGGGGATCAGTGCCTGACAGTTTGCGGTTGTCCACATAAACATAAACGGTGGCATACTGTGGCACCCATGAGAGGTTGTCCACTATCCATTGGAAGAGTGTCCTGTGGTGGACCTGGCTGGCTGCGGGGCGTCGTATTCCATTCCCTTCGTCCACCATGATGGCTGGGTATGTCAGGGGTGACTGGGGCATACGACGAGAGCCGACATCGGCCCACTTCCACCTTTGCTTGATGTCGTCCATGCCGAGTGGAGTTTCAATTTCTTTTTCCGAGAGGAAAAGTTCATCAAGCTGGCGGCTTATTTGCAAGACCCCCTGGACATCGAAGAAATCGATAGGTGCGGCAATTTCCCACTGCTCTCTTGGGGGGGGCTCAGCTCCTTGTTGGAAATAAGGAGTGTCATCATCTGTCTCGAGGGCGTCAAAGTAGACCGATTGGTCACTGTCCACTGACACATCCTCGCCTGTTTTATCTGGGATGGTTGGCTCTGTTGGTTCGATGTCTGTATCTGAGTCGTCAGGGTCAGGCGACGCCAATGAAATGAACCTGTTGGATGCCATGAGCTGTTGTAGCATGCTGGCGCAGGCTTGACCCTGAACAACCGGTACCCGGGGTCGGGGTTCCTCGTTGCGGGGCCAATTCGATGGAAGTTGAAAAAGAGAACCAAAACAATCAAGGTTTGTCTATCACCTTGGTGTGCGAATTGATGTCTGATGGCTGACCTAGCTATAAGAACTAGTGGAGCCACAAAAGCTGCAGTGCAAACAATGTACCCAGTTACAGTGTTCATGCAACCTTCTTTGCTCAAAGTAGAGATTAGTTCTACTGGAGCTGAGATGACTGAAGACGACAGGACCTGGGACACACACCTAACCAAGACAGCAAGTAAAACCAACTCCCCATAAATCCCCTTACTCTGGCTTGCGGGGGTCAAACTTAAGTGGGTACTCTCCCATAAGTTAAGTTTGGGGGGTATTACCCTGGCACGCAGCTGCTTTTCTCTTGGCGCATCTGTGGGGTAGGCGGCAACAGAAATGGCACTGATCAGGTGGTTTCACACAGTCAGGTGCACTCAATGCTAGCTGGCTGCAGGTTTGATCAGTCAATAATTTCCATTTCCAGATCTGCTACAGGCGAGGCTTGCGGAGTGCCTGGTGACTGGCCACCTTGCATTCTTTTGGGGCGCTTCTTGATACGCGTCAGATGCTCGCGAGCACTGGCTAGCCGCGTTTCATGAAAGGCTACTCTTTCACAGGCTGCCTTCTCCATGTTCTGTAATGTCGGGATGTCCGCTGCGGCGAGGTCAACGTCATGTCTGGATTCACTGGCGGGCTCAGGGCTGCTAGCAACAACAGTATCAGTGGCTTGCGTCTCTGGCGATTCATTTGGTGTGTCAGCAGGCGACGATTCTTCGGTCGGTGTGTCGTTGTCGACAGCGGATTGCTCCTTTTGAGGTTGCTGCTGTTCTTCATCTTTGTTGTGTGTTGCAGATTGAGAGTCGGAGGATAACACGCCGGTACCCGGGGTATCCGTCTTTGATTTGCTCGTGGGTAGGGTCGATGGTGGGCCTGGTCTTTGGCTGAATAGTGATTGTGCACTGACCTTAGGCGGCCGATTGCTTTCTTGAGGAGCTGGAGCTTCTGCCGCCACGCCTGTACTGGGATTGGTTGGTACGGCAGTTGCAGCGTTGTCTGTGCTTTGTTGACTCGCGGCCAGCAAATTGGCTGGTTTTTGGGTTTGTTTGGAATCCGCTGATCGATTCCTCCCGGGCACGGGGCCGCGATCGTGACGTGGTAGACGAGTAAGTCTCAAGTACCGTAGACCCGCCGAAAGGCAACCACTAAGCAGGCGAGACCAAAAACGTGCGCGCCAAATCTACACGCTGAGCGTGTGGCAACCCTGTTTTTGGGTTACGACATGACGCTGAGAGCGCCTCCAGCTGCTCAAAAGTTCACAGACGGAGGTTAGAATTTTGATCATGGCAAGATTTTTTAGATTATGGCATGGTGGATGGCAAGGGAAGGGAAGTTTGAAAAAGAGGTAGATTTTAGATCATGGCATTGTGGAAGGCAAGGGGGGAACTTTAAATAAAGACTTAGAATTTAGATCATGGCGTTGGAAGGCAAGGGAGGGAAGTTTAAATAAAAAGTTAGATTTGAGATCATGGCATTGTGGAAAGGGGTGGAAGTTTAAATAAAGAGTTAGATTTTAGATCATGGCGCTGTGGAAGGCAAGGGGGGAAAAGTTTATTATGGAAGGCAAAGGGGAGGGGAAGTTGAATAAAAATTCAGAATTTAGATCATGGCATTGTGGAAGGCAAGGGGGGGGAAGTTTAAATAAAAATAAGAATTTAGAGCATGGCATTGTGGAAGGCAAGGAGGGGGGCGCAAGTGAGCAGGCTGGGGGGCGCTATTGGAGGCGCAAGTGATCGGTTTGAGGCGCAAGTGATCAGGCGGCGCAACAACCCCCTTCAAACCTTTCCGAAGCCCCCTTGAAGCCCTCTGAAGCCCTTCTGAAGCCCCCACCAAGCCGCCTTGAAGCTCTCTTCACCTTGAAGCCCCCTTCAGCCTTTCTCAAGCCCCTGAAACCCTTCTGAAGCCCCCTTCAAGCTCCGCTTGAAGCCCCCTTCACCTTGAAGCCCCATTGAAGCACTTCTCAAGCCCCCTTGAAGCCCCCTTGAAGCCCTTCTGAAGCCCCCTTGAAGCCCTTCTCAAGCCCCCTTCAAGCCCCCTTAGAAGCCTTCACCTTTAAGCCCCCTTCAAGCCCTTCTGAAGCCCCCTTGAAGCCCTTCTCAAGCCCCCTTCAAGCCCCCTTCGAAGCCTTCACCTTCAAGCCCCCTTCAAGCCCTTCTCAAGCGCCCTTTAAGCGCCCTTGAAGCCCTTCTCAAGCCCCCTTCAAGCCCCCTGAAGCCCCCTTCAAGCCCCCTTGAAGCCCCCTTGAGAAGGGCTTGAAACCCCCCTTGAAGCCCCCCTTCAAGCCTTCTGAAGGTGAAGGGTACTGTTCGTTTTAGTCTTCGGATCCTTCCTGGAATCAGCAACGGTGTTCCCGGGATCCTGCCATTCTGTTGGACTTGCAAAAGCACTGCGGTTTGTTAAAGCCGTGCTAGTTTTGGCAAAAAAGGTCACTGCAGCAATCTCATTTTCGGGGCCGTAAACACATTAGCTTTTTGGACTCCAAGAAGTGGTCCTCCCCAGTATGTTCTCTGAGCACCTCAGGCAGTGACCACGTTCCGACCATACTTGCAAAGAGATGAGCCGCAGTTGGTGTCGCGGCACTCCTGTGTCGCTGACAGACTGCCGGTGGTGGCTGGTCCGCGAGTAAGACTCAAGACCGTAGACCCGCCGACTCGGACAAAAAAATACTCACAAGGGAGCTGGGCCATGGACGAAGATTTTCAGTGATTCGTAGTGCATGTTTTATGATGACACGGTGGAACATTCTCCCTGTGTCACTTGGCAAATCTTGTGTGATTGTTGTGGGTGTTTGGTTTGGGCTCTGGCCCCGTTTTTTGTTTTGCTGGATTTGCGTGTCGTCGGCCTTGTTGGTTTTTCGTGGCTGTTTGTTTGTGATAATTTGCTCTTTTCTTGAGACCATTGTGTTTCATGCTTGTTTTTTAATTCGTTATGTTAGGACCGAGCCTCAGAGCGATATCGTCCGCAACAGAAAAAAAGTTGTTGGGCAATTGCGTTGCTACGTTGGAGGAGCGATCTGACTCGCCTATGTCGCAGGGAACCAGGCAATGAAAGCTGATTAATCACAGTGACACGAGCGACGACTCGTGAATGTGGATTCGGGATGACCATCGCACGCCCACTGGGGGCCCTTCAGCAGCAGCAGCCTGCGTTCTTCTTCTGTCGGATCTTTTCGGGTCCTCTGGTTGGACGGATATCAGGGTTTAGCATCATTGGGGTCAAAAATCGGATTCACAGATCTTCCGATGAGGGCGTCTCCCTCTGACTCAGGGTCCACCGTGACTCGTATTGGTCAGGCTAATCACCAAGGTTCTGCAGGCTGGTGGTTCGTCGGCTCTCGTCGCCCGCCCAGTATGATCTTTACAACATTGGATGCGCCTACTGTTTTGCCCTGTGGCTACGTCCATTGCCAATCCCTCTTGCATCTCGGCCGCTTTTGCTACCCCCCTTCTAGGCGGCTGGGGCCCTTGATTGTATCAAGATGAGTCCAATTTTCTATAACTTGATGATGATGACTTGCCAAAGAACATGAGAGGCTGTTGAGAGGGGCGTCGCTTTTCGTGTACAGCATTTTCTCCCATAGCTGTCTGCTAATTGATTTATCGCTCACCTTTTGCTGATAGGTTTATCGGCAGTGATGGGCCTTCGCTACTCGCATCACTGCGATTGGTGGCCGGTTGGTTTTGGTTGCGTTGGGCTCCGGCCCCGTTTTTTGTTTGTTTGTGTTTTTCGTTTCTTGGTTGTTTTGTGTGGTCATGCGTGGGTCGATGCGTATTTCTGGAGTTGTTTGTTTTCTTGCCACCAATTCGTGTACAGTCCTCTCGTGAGATTTTATTATCTCTCTTTACTTTCTTTGATTTTTAACATAAAGGACCGAGCCTTTGAGCAGAATCGGCCACATCCGAGGGAAAAAAAGCCTTGGTGGAGTGGGTGTAGACCTCTGCACCGTGAATTCCCCGAGGCGGATTGCCCTGAACCCTACCTGACGGGATAGTCTACAGCTGTGAACACTGCCGCAACCTGCCTTGGCCAGTTTGTACCCCGTGATGGGGTTGCCCCCCTCGGGGGGCTGCTGGATGTCGATTTCGCTATCCTGACTACGCGGTGTGATGCGAGCCATTGGACCATTGGAGTCTCTCTCGCTATGGTGAGGAATTGCGATGACGTGAAGAAGAACTACTGAGGGGACTCTGAGAGACTTGCATATAGGTAGGTGGGTAGAGTTGGTTTTCTAGATGTCATCGTGTAGTTTTGCCCATTTGTATAGTGTGAGGGTATTGAATTCGTTTGTATGCTTCGGTTTTGAGCTGGCATCGAAGGTTTTCTCTCTCGGTGCCTGGGTGGCTGTTTTGTGTTTGTTTGTGTTGGGCTCTGGCCCCTTTTGGCTGGTTTTTTGTTTGGTTGTCTTGTGTGGGAAGATACGCATATCTGACCGGGGGATGTGCACTTCTTCCCTACGCCTTTTGTGGGTTGTTGTTGGTTTGCCACCTACGTTTTTCTTGTACAGCTTTTACAGAGGAGGAAAGCTTTCTCTGTACTGAACTGTAAATATTTAGCACGATGAAAGGACCGAGCCTTTGAGCTTAATCGGCCACAGTCCGAGTGAAAAATAAAGATTCTGAAAGCATAAATAAGTACATTCAAAAATGACCAGCAAGAAGGAAACTTGAAGTTGTTGGCAACTATGCTGCCTTGCCAGAATTTTAGACCGCGGCTGGCTCAAAGGGCGGTCTCCAGGCAACTCGGAGGCGCTCAGGTTTGGAAAATTGTAG
>CAMXCT020003526.1:0-62267 GCA_947184155.2 Cladocopium goreaui
CCGAAGTTGACAAGTTGTACTTGCAGAATAGATCTGAACTCATTGATACTGAGGACCTGCTCAAAGTATTCCAGCGAAACTTTGATGAAACTGGTAAGAAATATCAAGATGCTCTGAACAAGATCGATCACATGAGCAACAATCCGAATGTGACGAGTACCTTGTTTGACAGTTTGCACAATGAACTCAATGACAGGGATACAGCTATCGCTCGCCTTCATACTGAACTTGAAGCCCAAAAGGACTCTCTTGAGCGTGCTCACAGGGATGCAGGTAAGTCCATCAAGATGTTGAACGACAGAAGACTCGTGATCAAAGGTGCGACTGACTATTCCATTCCTGAAAGCCATTTGACCGAGATGCATCAATTGGCCAATGAACGTTACGCTGAGGTAGAAGAAATGTTGAGCACCATTGCTGCCCTGAAGTTGGAAAACCAAGCTCATTCTTCTTCATCAATGAATAGACCGACTACATTACATGGGTACCCCAGTAATGCCATGCCTCGGAATGAATGTGAAGAGAGGTGTGCCAAACTGAAAGCAGAGTTGGACGAGATGAAGCAAGAGAGGAACGCTGAAGTTCGAAATCTTCAAGATGAGTTGAAGAAGATGGAAGATCGTAAAGATTACTATAAGAACAATTTCTCTCAAGCTGAAGATCGTGCCAATGATGAAGAGCAGGAATACCGAGCAGAAGCTGAAGCCTTCGAGAAGCTCAGGAACGAGCACAACACAAATGTCAAGGAGTTGGAGAACCTTGAAAGGGATAGATCCAAGTCATCTGTATCTCTAAGGGAAGCCGAAAAGATCAGCCTCCAACCCTGGCCTAAGACCACTGAACTTTCATCCTGGAAGGGAAGTGTCGTTCATGAAGTTTGCGTTGCAAGTGGAGATCGAAACTATGAAGATTGGAAGGCGTGGTTAGCTCCGTGTCTTGCAGATCAACCTGACTTGGAGGCGCTGGCCAAAGCTCCTGATGTGAGATTCCAATCCATTGATGCCAAGCTCTCCAATGCCTTGAGGAAAGTCATTGACAATGCTGGGGACAAGTCCATGCAAGTGAAGTATGACATGTCCATGAAGAACCAATTGTATGGGAGAAGTGGGGACTTCATCAAGGGACGAGAACTATTTGCAATGATATTGATTAGCTTCAAATCACCTGACCACACTGAAGTTCTCTACAATGCCCATCATTTGTATATGTTCAACTACTATGGAGATGATCAACTTGAGGCCTTCTACAACAAGTGGCTTGACATCGTATACAATATGAAACATGATGATCTGCCTTCCAACAATTCCCTGCGTGACACGTTGTTCCGGAAGATTGAACATTCAAAACTTATGGCCTTCGATATCAACCGATACAAAACCTTTGATGAAGGGCATCATGAGAAGACCTATGCTTACCTAACTGGTATGATCAAGGGATACATAGCACGAGGGAAGCAAGAACGACTGTTGAAAGATAGAGAACGAGCAGTGAAACTGTCATTGTCCTCTAACAAGACGACACCTGCCTTAGAAGATGCAGACAAGCCTGCCGCTCCCGTCAAGACCAAGAAGGAGAATGAAGCGGCCGCGTCGTCTACAGGTGATCCTCCCAAACGTCCTAAGGCGAAAGCGAAGAGTGAAGCTGCATCGGTACTTCCTACACCTTCTCCGAAATCCCATGCCGACAAGAACAGCAAGAAAGGCAAAGGTGGGAAGGGAAGATCATCTTCACCCGTTGACAAGAAGAAGATTTTCTGTAACTACTTCTTCAATAAAGGAGGATGCAACAAAGGTGACAAATGTCTTTACAGTCATTCTCAGAAGGTCTATGATGCCAAGATGAAAGGTAAGAAAGGCAGAAGCGGAAGTCGAGATTCATCAAGAGGGAAAGGTAGAGGAAGTTCATCTTCAGCTGGACCCAAAAAGAAGGTATGTTGGAATTGGCAAGAGGGTACCTGCAAGTTCGGAAACAAATGTAAATTCCTACATGCAGATAAATCGCCCTCAGCATCCTCAGAGAGAACCAGCAAGAAGACACCAAGAAAGAAGGCGACTCCCATTACCTTTGATTCCTTCTTTGATAGCGACAATGAAGATTCTATGGATTATACCTCACCGAGGATAGCCAGTGCCAAGAAGTCTTCTGATGATCGCAGGATCTCATTTGATATGGAACCTGAGGTGCACGAGATCGCCATTGATGACTACCAGGAGGGACTACCCAAACGTATGTATCGTGACCCCAACAAGCAATATGTTTTCTGGAAAGTCGATGATTTGACCGACGATCAGTCCAAGTCCGACAACACCCTCGGTTCAGTCCGAGCACGGGCCAAGGCTATCATCATGGACAGATGTGGACTCCATCGTTTTGTTGATGAAGTTAGAATCATTATTGGCCCCAAGGTCGACATGTTGATCAAACTGGACAATGATCGTGATGACTTGACTTTTATTGAAGAGCTTGTTGAACACGAAGTTGGAAACTCCCTCATGAAGTCCAAGAACATAATGTGCATTTCACTACCAGTGCAAGCCAAAGATCGTAGATTCATCCTGGATTCTGGCAGCGGGCATGATCTGATTTCTGCAAGGAAAGCCGAAAGGATGAACTTGAAACAGCGAACTTGTGATCCTATCATGTTCCATACAGCCAACGGTTCGACTGCTACTCAGACAGAAGCAGAGATTGACCTGGGAACCTTTGATGTGACCTCTCATGCCTATGTACTGGACGACACTCCGTCCGTGATGTCTCTTGGGAAACGATGCATGGAAGAAGGATATTCCTTTGTATGGCCATCTGGTCAAATGCCTTTCATGATTACGAAGAATGGAGAACGCATCGATTTGACAATCCATGACAACATCCCCTACGTTGATCTTGGAACTTACGAATGCACTCCTCATGAATGTCATCATGCTTCAAAGATCCATGACCTATTGATACATCCTCAAATCGGAGTCAATGATTTCAACGACATTGATGATGTTGGTCAACCCTCACGAAGAGTACATCTTGATGGAGAAAGTGGTCTTGAGACATCAACTGAGGATCACAACTGTTCCCGATATGTCAAGAAGCTCAAGGTGAAGAAGAAGAAAAGAGCAATGAACCGGCAGAAACATTCAGCAACCCCAGGAGAAGAAGAAGAAGAGCCACCTGAGGGCGGCGAGTACGATCCAGGAACTCCGATTGACGAGCCTCCTGGAGACGAGACTGACTTTGAAGATGATGGTCATGGTGCTCCTGAAGATGCCGCCGAAGGCGATGAAGATGACATCGAGATCGATGTTGTTGAAGGTGAATCTAGGGTTGCCAAAAGAGGAACACTCAAGAGAGAAGCTCATAGCTTGAATCACAAGTTGACCCACAGATACAAGAATCCATATTGCGATTCATGCATTCGAGCAAAGATGAAGCATTTCAAGACTCGTCGTGGTGCATACAAGAGGGAACTCAAGAAGTTTGGCGACCTCATTACCTTTGATGCGGTGGACACATCCAAAGTCCATGATGACGTATTGGTCCTCGAGAAGGAAGTGTTGGTTGTCAGAGACTGTTATACAGGAATCATTGGTGCTTATCCATCTGATCGAATGACCAAAGATGATGTAGTTAGAGCAGTGAAACAGTTCATCGGCGCCAAGAAGGTCAGACAGGCCTACTCTGATCATGCTCCTCAATTCATTGAAGCTATGAATGAGATGAAGATACCAATTGATCATTCGTTACCTGGAAGACCTCAAACCAATTCAATTGCCGAAAGAACGAACCAATTTATTCTCACAGCTACTTCTACATGTCTTTTGAAAGCTGGATTACCACCTTGTTTCTGGAGAACAGCAATCCTTTGCGTATGTCATCTACTCAACGTAGAACCCAACGATGATGATTTGAGCGCTTGGTGCAAACTCCATGGATCTGAATTTGCTGGCAAACTCATTCCCTATGGTGCTCGTGTGAATTACAAGCCTCCGAAGACCAGAGAAGCAGGACAACTTCATAAGTTCGGGCCTGATTCTATTCCAGGAGTGTTTGCAGGTTATCACATTGGTCCAGGGATGCATTGGTCAAGACAATACAAAGTATGGCCTTTGAGTGAATTCGTACATCAAAATCTTGGTGACGATGCTAGCAAACCTGAACACCGTCTTCTCAAACCTCATTTGACCGAAAAGGTCGAGATGGTCACTCCATTGACATTTCCATGCAAGCAGGAATATGAGAGGGTGAACACCACATTGGAAGGGATGAAAGAGAGAGAAATCCTCGATGGCGATCCCTCCAAAGTGCCTCATGGAGATGACGAAGAACATGACCATAATGAAGATGATGATGAGCTTGATGACGGAGACGACGGTGGACCTGGACCAAGTGGTGGAAAAGTCTCAAAGAAGCCTCTTGATGACCCTGAGGATATCTTCGACAAAGACAAAGATCCAGAAGAGATGACCCTCCAGGAATTGATCGACGCCCAACCAGACCATTGGAAGAAGGGCAAAGCTGGAGATGGGAAGGTATACCTCAATGACGATGGTGAGAAGGTCAAGTTGAACGTCAAGGGTTACCCATACAAGATTGGAGATGATGGTAGACGAATGTTCAGGACGTCATTGCGTCCCAAAGGAACCTATTCTCCTGAAGAATGGCGCAAACTCTCTCAATCTGACCGGAATACCATCCTCAAAGCCGAGAAGAAGAAGTTGGAGAAGAAAGAGGCCGATGACAAAGCCAAAAGATTGGTCGAAGAAAAGAAGAAGAAGGCAACGAAGAAGGAGAAGAAAGATTCAAAGAAAGACAAAGACGAGCCAAAGTCCAAGGACGATGAGGGTGGTGATGAAAGTAAGAAGGATGACTCTCAATCGAAGTCAAAGAAATCCGATGCAGGTGTTGGTGAAGTTGTGAAGAACAAAATTACCTTACCTATCACATGTACAAGTACGTATCTTGATCTGTACGACATAGTCGATGATGACGATGTACATGGAAGACGATACATTGATTGTCGAAAAGTGAAGAGGAATGCTGATGCAAGTCCATGTTCCGATGCTTCTACTGACGTCCCGGACGACGAGGAATATCTCACTGAATGGGATGAATGGTCGGAGGTCGAGAAAGGACGTGGCCCAAAAGCATCGTGGAGTGGTGAAGTTTGGAGCACATTGTCAGGTGAGATTTCGAGGTTTTCCATGGCTACGCCAGGAGAGTCGACAATGATCAAAAATGGCAAATGTGTTAACGTCAAGAACGTGAAGGACATAGCCACTGATGATGATGAATACATCCCATTTCCAACTATGCCGTGTACTTCTGCATCAAATCAAAGTCACCGAACCAAAATACCTTCAGGAGGTCTTGGAAGCAAACTTTTCAATGCAATGGTTTCACGACCTGTGGGCAGAGCTGAGATTGAGTCTAACCCAAAGGCCAAAGAGGCGATGCTCAAGGAGTGGAAAGGCCTTCGTGATCAAGAGGTATTTGACTTTACAATGGTTCGTGAATACGACGATGTTGTTGCAGAGGCCAAGAAGAACAAAAAGGAAGTACACATGGCCAGAGTCCATGGTATATGCGTGGAAAAGAATTACCAGCTGTCAGAAGACAATCCTGGACGAAAATTCAAGGGAAGAGGCGTTCTGCTGGGAAATCAGGTGAAGAATCAGCATTGGGAGGCAGCATTCTTCCAAGACTTGGGAAATTCCCCTGCTTCCTTCGAAGCCTCACGATGGGCAGATTTTTACGGATGTCTTCCTGGGCACTCCGTCAAGTTGGCAGATGCGATTCAGGCCTACATCCAGGCGAAGTTGAAGGGACCCTTGTGTTGGGTGGAGTTACCCACTGATGCATGGCCTCCGGAGATACAGTACTGGAAGTTCCGTCGCCCTGTCGTTAGACTCGACAAAGCCCTGTATGGACACCCTGATTCAGGCACGATGTGGGAACAACATTGTGACAAGAAAGTTCAAGAAATTGGTTTTAAGCCCATTGGAGAGGAATGGCCTTCTATGTATTTTCATGATGAGCTCAAATTGCTGTTGGTAATCTATGTGGATGACCTTAAGCTTGCTGGGCCCTCCGAAAATCTGGCCAAAGGTTGGGAAATGCTGCGCACTGTTCTGCGCATTGAACCCGAAACCGATCTGGGACTTTACTTAGGATGCGTTTTATCCCAAGGTGAGACCCAATTGCATAATGGTAAGAAAGTCAAGACCATAACTTATAACATGGAAGGATTGTTAAAGTTATCGGTGGAAAAGTATCTTGACATCATTGGTAAGGACACAAAATTAAAAAAGGTATCAACTCCAAGCCTTCCAGAGGAAACGAAAAGCAGCCCATATCGAGCTCCTTCCGATGGAAAACGCAAAGTTGAGTGTCCTTGGTGTGCACATTCCTTCGATCCAGATATGCCTGCTTTCTCTGAGACTGGCAACTCACGTCCTGCGCAAGACAGTGAGACGCTGAGTCGTGGGAATCTAGCTCCGCATGCAGCTAGTGTGCTTATGAAGCTGCTTTATGCAGCCCGCATTGCGCGGTTTGACCTGTTGAGATCCATCAATGCATTAGCACGTAATGTGACTAAATGGACAAAGGATGATGACGCCCGTCTTCATCACCTAATGTGTTATGTTAATTCCACATTGTCCCTCAAAATGATAGGATGGGTCGGAGACAAAATTGAAGATTTATCATTAGGACTATTTGCAGATGCGGATTTCGCTGGATGTGCCCAATCCTTGAGGTCAACATCAGGATCGCACTTACAAGTCCAAGGTAAGTTCACAAGATTCCCACTTGCTGGTGGAAGTAAGCGACAAGGGTGTGTTAGTCATTCTACCCCCGAAGCTGAATTGTGGCTGCAGATACTGCACTTAGGACTCTAGGAATCCCCGCATTAAGTCTGTGGAAAGTCTTAGCCAAAGTTTTTCCCCAACTCCTGTTTCATGACGATAATCAAGGGATGATTGGTGTTGTCAGATCAGGACGGAATCCAACCATGCGTCATTTGGAGCGCACACATGGTATTTCCATTGCCTCCATGCATGAACATTTTCAAAAGGATCATTTTGTATTGATCTATGAAATTACAGCCAAAATGGCAGCCGATATCCATACTAAAGGATTCAAGAATCCCATGGCATGGAAGAAAGCTTGTATGCTAATCAACTTGTTGGAACCTCAGGACTTGCAGAGCAAAGAAGTATTGGACATGTTGCAGCCAAGCACCGATGTCGATATGACCACTCGCCAAGTTTTCCAATCCAAAACTGAGGACATCCCAAACTTCCCATACACGGAAACCCCTATTTTGCCAAAAGAAGTGTATAGGAAGGGTTTGACTAGTAAAGAGAAGCTACAATATTTGCCAGGTATGGATCCCATTTTTGTCGTCAAGCAACCGGTGTTTTATCGTCCTAGGCCACCCGGCTTGATTGTGCCGCCAGATGTTTTGAGATCCACATGGGTTCTTCTCAATGGTGCCTGGACAAAGGTCGAACACCGTGCATCTCCACCAGAGCAGGCTATCAGATTTGATAAGTGGGTTGAACGAGCGTGTTTTCAGTACCATTCGCCTAACAAGCAGCCGTTGATCCCGGACACTGTTTCACACTCCATTTCAACGACCTCAACCCACCGGGTGATGTCGTCAAAGCACGTGCATGCACCGCCTGCCCACTCGAGATCACTACGTGACTCGTGTGCGTCAACACAACATGACCGTGTACAGCATCTGACCGATTCACCAATGCTGATGTTCTCGGTTGATGCCTTGTTTTTAGATGCACAGACATCACCGTCTCAACACCCGAAATCCATTCACCAGTGCCTTCAGCCAGCCACACGTGTGATCAATACGCTTATGCGCCTTGTTCATGGGGGGAGTGAGGGTGAAGGATATAGTGAGGGTGAAGGAAAGGGGCACCCACAGTCCACTTCAAGTGAGGGTGAAGGATATAGTGAGGGTGAAGGAAAGGGGCACCCACAGTCCACTTCAACACCTGGCCTATGTCATACGCATCCGGAATTGGACATCAATGATAACATTCCGTTTGTAAAATCCACCCGAAAATCCCAAGTGTTAGGTAAGAAAAATGAAGACCATTGGCAGTGGGTTGGGAAAGAGACATTGATCCGAATTCACAAAACGCCAAGAAGGCAAAACTTTGTACCACAGGATTGCGAAGACTGTCCTTGTGACCCTAGGATCATATGTGATGAGAGGGAAACTGAACAAAAGTTCAAAACCAATACTCGAGTGATCAAAGACATATGGAGATTCAAGGGCGACAATCATGAATCAACGAACAAGTTGAATGAATTTTGGACTGGAAAATCGACATTCAGGGTGCTCGCCAATGCTGAAGGGATAGATGGAGGTAAGAACCGTAAAGTGAGTCAGGGAGTAATCACGCTATGCACCAATTGCAATGATGTGAAAACTATTCCCATCACTGATGTTTTTGTCCCCTATCAATATCACATTGAAGTAGGCAAACATGAGGTTGACCATCCTACAGTGTCGGTAATCCTTTGGAGAGAAAAGAAAAACAGAACTTTGGAATTTCAATTTTCCAAATCACCTTGTGACTTGATGACATCAAAATTTGCGAAGTTTTCCCTTGCAATCAATTTGATCGAAGTTCCTCAAGCAGTCCCATGCTTCGTCTTGTTATGTTCGGAAGAGGGAAACTGGTTTACGTTCTTGCAGAACAAAATGAAGGACGAAATGAAGTTTCATGTCGTGCCAATTACCGAAGATGACGACATGCTCTCTCCGTACGGAATCAGTAAAGCAAGGCGATGCCTTCGGACCAAACTTGATTCAGTGTTCTTTGCAGGTCCATGTACAGGCGGTTCACCATGGAACCGAATCAACCGATGGGTGAGCGAAGCAACAACACAACTCATCGAAGCAAAGAAGCAGATCTTCTGGGCGATGTGGGAAGTGTTTGCAGCAGTGCTAAGTGAACTTATCAACATGGGATCACCAGCCTTGCTTGAGTTGCCTAGAGGTTGTGACTACTGGAAGGACCGTAGAATGACAGAACTTGTAGAAGGAACCGTATCTCATGAGCACAGATTTGATGGATGCATGTATGGCTTGAAATCACAATTCCAAGAGACTCCCAAACCAATCAAGAAACCATGGAAGATTGTTTCATGGGGGGTGTCTTTTCCGAAGCTTCATAGAAGATGCGATCGCCGTCATGACCATGCAGAGTGTGCCGGTAGGGAAACTCGCATTACTCAAGTTTACACTAAATGGATAGCCAAGATAATCATGAATGGAATCAATGATCATGTAATCAGGAATAATCAATTTGTGAACGTCAGAGTGATGAAACGTTGGAAGCCGCTTGCATGTGATGAACAACTGAAAGCTGAAATGTCTCGTGATTCCGAGAATGTCCGCAGTCACCCAGTCAAGTCGGTGGCAACATCCGTTTGTGCTACTCGAGAGCTCGACGCCATTGACCATTCGTTCGAGCGATCGCTACTGCACTGGTGCTTTTCGAGATTGGCATCAACTTCGGTTCTTTCATCGTGGCACTTTTCATTTTCGTGTCTACTGCTTTCTGAATTCGACTCCGACTGGTTGTTACGAGACCTACGGTTCGTACAACTATTTTCGCTGTTCGAACAGTCGTCACGAGACCTACGGTCCGTGCGACTTCATTCTGTACAAAGCGGGATGGCCGATACACAGGATCTGAACTCAGTAGGGCAATTTGCCGGAAGCCGGATCACCGTTGCATTACGGGTGCTGAAGGGGTTGTCCGAAGGGTCCATTGCAGCCAAGACTCCATCACCATTCCGAGACACCCGAGGTTCGAATTTTCGACTGATCTCAGATGAGGACACAGCCAACCAGTGGATTAGGTTTGGTATGCCGCCTGCAGTTGTCTACTCAGCATACTTTGCAAACTCCAGACGCACCAGTGAAGCCACTGCACAAGCCCTGGAGGTAGCCTACAAGTTGTTGCAGAGAGCGCAGGACATCGAGAAGGGATGTTCAGGATGGGAGTTTTTGTCAAAGGGATCGAGATTCGTGAAAGTCTTTGCAAGCAGATGCCCATTCGAAGATGTGACTGTGGGACGCTTCATGGACAAGGAGATCTATGACAGACTCGATGAGCTTTGGATCGTATTGACCAAAGGACATTTTCCCGAACCTTTTGATGATCAAGCCACGGCAGCCGAAACTGAGGCGAAGATCCGAAGCATGAAGCAAATCTATCGAGGAACACCATCATTCAACACAGATCCGAGTGCCACATCATGGTTAGCTGTGACAAGGACAGCCGAGTACTTCAAAGTCATGGACGAGTTGACCAAGGTAAATCCGAAGTCTCCATCTGACAATGACAGCTATCGAAAAGCAATGAAGCACATGATTGAAGTCCAGATGAGGCACCTAGGACATGCACTGAGGTATCACAATGAGCAGAACCCATCAGATCAGATCATCTTGCAGGATGTGATGAAGGATGTAATTGCTTTTGAAACCAATCAGCCGAAAGGGAGGAGTGCAGCCCAGAACCATTTCTTGTGTTTGTTAGCCCTCGGCACAGCCCTTGAGAGACACAAGACCAGCGCCCGAGGAGATGGAAATTTGGCGAGAGTAGCAGAATTGTCCGAACTACAGTTCTCGATCCTCAAGGCCTTTGACATTCCTCTGGGAATCCTGATTGGGCATGGATACAACGTCTCAATTGCCGATGAAGGGGCCAGATATACCGAGAAAGAGAAACGTCATGCTTGCCATAGTTCCCTCAAAGATTTTACAACATCATTGACCGATACTCAAGCTGGAACAGGTGGCAACATGCACAATTTCGATGACTGGGACATCCCCCTGAACTTCAAAGATGGACGAAGACCCGACGAAGTTGACTTCTGGAACAATGAGGAGCCTTCATGGGTGAATGATGACACATCAACTGGACCCAGTGCCCAGAGTACATCCGCTCCTACGGAGGGATCACAGCCAAAGGCATCACAACAATCATCAAGTTCAAGCGTACAACCGAAGAAGATGCCAAGATCATCGACTGGCGGAGCCTCGTCTTCGTCGACCCATGCAGCTTTCCGATCTGGACCCGGAGCAACATCTCAAGGTCATGCTGAACCAGAAAGAGATAAGGATTGGATTCCAACTGAAGACTGGATGAAGAGAAGGAAACCTTCAACCGTGGAAGTGCGACTCCATGCTGCCGAGGACTATGCTCGTGAGGAACAGCGAATTGCATTCCTACGCTCTGGCAAGGATTTTGTACTTTCAATCGTAGAGGGCCCTCACACCACTCACAAGTATGGATCCAACTTGATCTGGAAACAGTATTTGAGAAGATTGACATTTCATGCTGCCTTGTCATTCAACATGCTGACAGAAGGTCAACTTGATTCCCACATGATTAATGAGAATGACTACGAATGGCTTAAGCTCTACCACTACATCATCACGACCACAGAGTTTGTCAGGTGCAAGGGATATCCAGTGACGGAGGTCCTAGCCATGTTGACATTGGGCATTGAAGAGACCGTGGAGGGCGAGATTCGAGCCAAGCTCAAGAAATTGGGAAACAAGATTGGACAGTTCATCATCGGGGATCCTTGGTTAGACAAATGGGATGAATTGGGAGGACAAGTGAGAAACAACAAAGCTCTCATCTTGACGGATTTGACTTACCAAACGAGATCTAGTTCGAGAGTCGTCAATGACATCGAGGCTGGACTTGACAACATGGGTCTTTCATCCATCAAGGTGTACCAACTTCCCTATGAATCTCTGGAGAAACCTGAGGATTTCTTGAAACTGGCAGCGAATGCATTGACATTCCTACGATCCAACGCAAATGCATTTTCAAGTGCCACTGTTCACATTTGGATCTCTTTTGCAGCACTTTTCAGAGGACAAACTCGCATACTGATGCCAAATGCAGACTTCGTCACCAAATTGGCGGAGATCATCACTGAGATCAGCCAAGCAGCTCATCTTCCAATTTTCGTCAACATTCTGAGGGATGCCCGGTTTCTTGGGTCACAATCTTCAATTGTATCCATGGCCGAGGAACTTGCAAGAATCTTGAAGGAAAAGGGCATTATTCACTCCACCAATGAAAGATTCTGGAAACAGATATATGCTTGTGGACGTGAACCTTTTTATTGGAAAGAAGGTGAAGGCAAGGAAGTCATTTGGGCTATGCTTGAAAAGTCATTGACGCGACAAAAGGTCTTCTTACATTGTGCAATGGATCATGATACAGTCCATGACCTGAATGAAGAATGTGTCCATGTGAAGAACACCGGATTTGACATTGAAACCATCAAACGATGCACAGAACATCCACGAGTCATTCCCAGCATCCGTGCTGGAGAAGTCGCAGATGCTCAAGCTGGATCAGCAAACATCATTGGAGGAATGAAACACATGAAGGATGCGGTCCAGAGGAGAGCATGGTCAGACATCCGACGAGGAGTATTCACCCCGGAGCCCCTGACAGATGTGGATGAGCATTGGGTCGAAGTAACCGAAGATTCCGAATTGATGTGCGATGTGCGCAAAGGATTTCACAAGAATGATTCGAGATTGAATACCTGCACGAGAACCGCACAAGATGCCTGAATTGCGCAAGCAACTGGACAAGAGCGGCGATCTACGGTACTGATGACATTGGGATGGATGAATTTTCACAGGATGCAAGAGTAGCTGCAAGATTGCTCAACATCTACAATGAGTGCGTTGACTGGAGAGAGATGGAAGCCGAGAAGGACCTCCGTGGATTCCTGGTCACTGCGACACTTGCAATGCTTTCAGGATACAGGACTACAAGCGATGTGCTCAAGCAGGTATCACATCGAGGTGCCATCCGAATGCCTGCATACATGGTGAAAGGGAAATGCAGACGAGACCTGTTACCCCAGTTCACTGTACAACGCGAAACTCGAACAGAGGATTGCGGAGGCGGAATGCACCGAATGCGATGGTTTTACAGACTGCTTTGGGATGGCGGAAACGTCGCTTATCATGACTACATGAAGACCGTGCTGACCAAGGAGGAGATCGAATCAATGATCAATCCAACAGCAACAGCTGAGTATGTCGGCGACATTTTCGAATTCTGGCTTGGAATGCTTGATCTGGGTATTCAATTCCCTACTATGTTCGCTGGATGGGGGGCAAACCTTGACAGTTGCCTCGCAGGACTGGAAGAGTCGTTTTGGCTATTCAGCAGTTCATGTCGACCTACCGACACCATCAACACAAAGCGAAATCGATCCAGGAAAGCATACATCCCGCCGGTCGAGAATGATATGGTGATTACAATCTTGAAAGAAGCAGGAATTTTTGACCTACTCATGCAGAAGAAGATCACCAGAATGCCGGTGCTCCCAGAAGCCAACTACGATGACCACCCTGAAATGATTGAGGTCTCATCAAGCGATGAAGAGGTGGATGAAGTTGATGAGCCTGATGAGGAGACCACGACGCCTACGGCGCGGGGCCCTCGAGCTGAACAAACTTCAGGAGAAACCGATGCCGGAGCTGGTGACATCGAGATTGAGGAGGAGGAAGATGGCATGGGGGGACAACCTTCAGAAGCGAAGAAGCGCCGAACCGAGGTGCGTGACATCCGTGATCGTTTTGAGAAGCTGATTTCAGATGCATTGGATGTTCAATATTGTTTCATTTGTGGTGGAAGGCATGGCATTGACGAATGTACTACACCAGATGATGAGAACATGAAGGACACCATATGGCGCATGAGGTTGATCATGGATCAGAAGTCCAAATCCCCATCATCATCCGAAAGATCCAAAGCTGCAACCAGAGGCAGAAAAGACAAGCTCCCAAAGAACGTCATGCCACGAGGAAAGCGTTGGGGAAGAACCAGATTCACTGAGAAAGAGGAAGTGACCAAGTGCTTCTACAGTCAGTCAGCCTTTATGTACGACATTGGTGATCGTGAAGAAGGAGGACAATACTTAGTGAATGGTGTCGAAGTCAACCCAATTAGCCGAGGTGTGAAGAATCGTCATGAGCTTGACTTGCTGATTGAGCGTGCGGCTGAGGAATCCCCGCCTGTTTTGCCGACCATTGAAGAGCTGAACGCTTGGAACCCCCTTGATCATGATGCTTATGTAAAATGGCTTACTGAAGAAAGAAAACAACATGGAAACAACTGGAATTTCAAGTACATCCAACCATTCACACACGGCCACAACATCGGTAAACTTCAACTTGCCCGCATCAACGGAGAAGAATATCTTGGAATGGGCTGGTGCAAGGTGCATCGATATGGCGAGAATGAGTGGATGGGCAACAAGTGGGAAAATCCGCCATGGATAGTTGAATTGTCAAAAAGATTCAATGCAGCGCTACGCCACTCCGTGGGTTGCGTCAGAGACAATCGAAATCACCGTGGACTACCATGCGACGAGGCAGGTTGGGTCAATGTTGAGTCGATCTTGAAGTACGATGCCATTTGGAAAGACCAACATACTTTGGCTGGAACGGCCTACGTCAACTACCCGATACTTGTTGAGAGATGGAACAACTTCCAGAGAGTGATCTTCACTGAGTACAAGCAAACGAAGAGAATCCGAGCACAAGTGCTAGGACTCAAGGTCACGAAAGGTGAGTTGGAACATATCATGAACAACTTCAATGATGGATTGACCTCTAGACTTGATCGACAAACACTGAGGTTGGAGATCGGCACAGCAGATCGAGAGATTTGGCTTTGGCCGGTGGCAATCCGTGCCCCTATGGCGCATTCAAGAGTTCAAGGTGGTGTGCACATTGAAGACAAGAAGACTTCATATCAGATGAACCCTGGTGTAGGATACACTCTTGGAGGAGGATTTCATTGCACCACATTTGACAACATCGCTCAAATCTTCAGAGAAGGACTACGTCCAGGAGGAGGAGGCGACCGCATCAATACATTCTTCGTGCCATTCGCGCCGTGGGATGTGAGAAGTCAAATGGTGCTGAGATTCAGGAAGATTGATCAAACTGATCTTGTCTACATCTACATCACGTACGATTCCATCACCAAGTTCTCCCCTCGATTATCAGCAGACGGACACATTTTGGTCCAAGAGACAATTCCATTCGAATCATTCGATGCAGTTTGGTATTACGACTGGAGAGAAAAGGACTACTACCGTCTCATGATCACGAAGGGAAGAGATCAACTTGTTCTTTCTGTGCAAGGTGCAAAGAGGGTGGCCACCATTGAACGATTTGACAAGCTCATTGGAAACATTGTGCCTGAAGAATCATCACCCGATCTAGACGAACTTCGAAAACTTGTCGATATCAGGACCGGTCACTTCAGTCATACTCACAGATTGTTCCCTGGACATCCGGATTGGAATGATGCAATTTCATTATTGGCAGTCACTCATCACCCTAGCAAAGAGGACCATCGACTATGCCCCGCATGTCTGATGGAGACCCCTGCGCCATTATCGATTTGTGTGATGTGCAAAGGATTTTTGGTGAGTCATGGATGGAGGAAACGAATCAAGATCACCGTGGCTACAGTACCAAGTGCCGAATCGCATCATCGAGAAGAAGATCTCAAAGACCATGTCAAGAAAGCATGGGAGGAGGTGAAGATCGATTTGACAGGTGATGATGATGACGACGAGGTGATGCCAGATGATGATGATGTCACCATGAAGAGTCCAGAACAAGAAACTCAACCAGAAGAAGGAGATGATGATCAAGCCTCGAAGAAGGGCGACATCAATGATGAGAAAAGAGACTTCAGAGAACAATATGAGGTCGACAAATTTCTCAATCAAGAAGGAAAACCGACAGATGAGAACGATGATGAAGAGAAAGCCGTCGATGAAATCAACATTGAAGAGTACGAGGCTGGAGAGGCTCG
This sequence comes from Cladocopium goreaui, assembly GCA_947184155.2. Classification (NCBI taxonomy): domain Eukaryota; class Dinophyceae; order Suessiales; family Symbiodiniaceae; genus Cladocopium; species Cladocopium goreaui. The sequence continues at coordinate 15,909 of CAMXCT020003526.1, forward strand.
TGATGCAGTGATTGAGTACCCCAAGTGGATGCAGCGGATTGAGTTTGGGTCAAAGGTCCTGCCGATCAAACCTTGCACAATTGGAGATGCTCAACCAGAATTCATCAAGATCCTCCTGTTGCAGATTGGATTACATATCGTCAGGATCTACAGACTATTCCAACGGAACTTCTGTGGAGACATCGAGACGGCATGGAAACATTTTCAACAGAACCAGAAATTCAGGATGGACCTGGACTCAAGGACACCTTACCTGGGCGAGGATGAGAATGGTGAACTCATTGAACCAACTGCACAACAGATGAAAGAGCTCTACAAAGAGATCGACCGACCAAATCAAAAGGACGACATCGGAGAAGAGGGATTCGTCAATGCTTACTATGGGGCAGTGGTACTCAAAAGACTTCTCATATATACCCTTGAATGTGGCTACACGTATGATGACTTGCAAAACATATTCTTTGACGAGGAGATGGAGAAGCTGTCGAAACGTGACACCACAATGGATGAGATGAGAAAGACCACAGCGGCCCGCGACGCCCTCGACCGACAAGACGTCATGGTCAGAAGAATCATTGCAGGTGCATATAGGGTAAATGCTGTTTATTTCTTCAGGAACGTTGACTTTCAAGACACAATCGCACTGAATCCAGTTGACATTGTGTGTGCTCTTCGTCCACCACTTCGAAGAATATCACTTTTACACCTGATCCTTCAGAATGGCCGACAATTGCCGCGACCTCTACTCCAAAAGCTATATGATGCGATCGATGACTACAATCACATCAAGCAACGGGAAGATCAACGACCAAGGTGGGGCATCCACTTGTCTGAAGCTCACATACTTGCGATTGCTGATACCCCGACTCCTGCTGATCGTGAACGTGCCAATCCAGCCGCTGGCAAATCGAAAGCAGCCCCGAAAGCTGCACCAGCACTGGGAAGAGTGTCGAAAGCGAAAGCATCATCGTCAGCGACATGGAGAACAGTTGAAACCGCTCCTCCGCCAAAACAAGCTCCGGTGACCCCGCCAAAGAAGGGTGGAAAAGACCAAGGAAAAGGTGGAAAATCTTATTCACACCGTGGCGGAGACTGGAACCATCAGGGATACTATGGATGGGGAAATAGATGATTAAGCGATCTGACCTCTGCATAGGTCCCGATTGAACCTGGCGATGCGAGGATGCAATCATTGCTCGAGATTTACCTCTACTTCATTTTGAATGATTTCTGAGAGGACTCTGAGCCGACTAATTTAGAACCACACATTTTTTTTGAACATCATTGCATGAAACGCTGAGTTTCTACAGCGGTCTACGTCTCAACCAACGAAGGGACGGGAAGGTAAACTTCTAGTCCCATAGTCAACTTCGTGTTTTGATTTTTGTAATTCACCTGCTTGAGTGGGATTCCATGCTGGCTACGCCACATTGGATGAACCTCAACGCTAGACACCGACTACGTCGTGTCTACATGCACGTGAACAGAACCTTAATCTTTTGGTAGAGATTGTAGCAAGCCGCTATGTAGATTGGAAGTTCTGAACGGACTTTAGCTCTCCATAATTCAATAAATGAACAGCTGCAGATGTAGTGGATCAATTCAAGGGACACTCCTTTGCGCGTGGCCGACAAAGTTGGCCATGCGTGGGGGGTGCGAATAGAGTGTAGGCTACGGACCATTGTACACTACCACATAATTCAGCCCTCAAAGATCCACAGCAAGGGGGTACATCAACTCGCCCCTTTGGCTCAAGACCCACTGCAGTACCGGAAAAGAGCAAAGCCATGCGGAAGCCGCTATTCACTTGTCATCGCCATTGAAGACGACTCCTTCAAGAACCAACATCAATACATAGTCGGAGTGACAACCTCCGATTCACATATATATATATATTATATATTATATATATATATATTATATATATATTATATATTATATACATATATATTATATATATTATATATATATATTATATATATTATATATATTATATATATCATATATATCATCTAATATCATCTACATATATATTATATGTATATTATATATATACTAAGGGTTTGTCCCAAAGATTGGGATATTATTGATACATGATGGTTGATTCATAGGGATTTTTTTCCTACCTGGATTGGGGTGTGTGATACGACTTTGCAGAGCCCGTTGAGGCTCTTCTGGTTTCCAAGTTTCCAGTATGTTGCTGTTGTTATAAACCCCAATGCCATAAACCATCCCCAAGTTTGAGGAAAAAGAAATTGGGTATATACCCCTAAAAATGGTATGATGTAAAATGAACCCTTATGGTTGATTCATGGAATGATTTTTGGCATTTGGGTTTACCACATTATTTTATCATGTTTCAGGTAGAAAGAATAATTTATCATGCAGCAGAGCCATCACTGTTTTGTTTTCGAGCACTTCTAAAACTTTGGTCTGAAGTTTAGAAAACAAATTGATGGTTTGAATTTCATTAACACAGCCCAAAACTTATGCTTTTCCGGCTCCAAAAACCATTGGTTTTTCCAAAACATCAGAAAACCATGAGGTCCCATGGGGTCCTCCCACTTTAGGCGACCACCACCTTTTCCAGGCGGATGTATGCCTGTTTAAATGGAAATATCACCAGTCATATGGGTTACAAACCATTTATTGTGTCAAACATGGCAACGGGAAATCTTTTTAAATTGAAGTTTTAAAGGACACATCGTCTAGAAATGGGGGATTTTCCAGCAAAGCACGTTTGAAAAAACGCGAGGGCATATCATTTCTTGTTGGTTAACACCCCAATTGTTTTCTTTTTTGTTAGTTAACACCCCAAAACACCCCAATTGTCTTGGTTTTGTTTGTGATTGGTAATGTCAACCCTGGATTAATAAACCCCAAACGGCTGTTTAATTGGGAGGGTACCATTTATGTACCATATTGTGACTATTTGGAGGGTACCCCCTAATTCATAAACCATGGTTGTTGGTGAAATCCCCATCCCGTCCTCGGCTGCCATTGAGAAATCACCGAGGCGGCGTTGGACGCGCCGGGACTGCCCTCGGAACGGGGTCCCAGCGATTTTTTGGGGTTGGATTCTCTGGGGCAAAAAAAATATGGAGGTGTCCTAAAATTGGGATACCCCAAAACGATGGGGTTCAATACTAAAATGGTATAAAATGGTCGAATGACTTGGATGATTTCGGGCACCCCTATTTCAGGAAACCATCATATATAATAATAGATCCAAAATAGATTCTAATGCATTAATATAGGATTGATTGGATATTGTGTTTCTTTCTGGGACTATAGACTATATAATAGCAATCAAATAACAATAGGATAATCATATAGATAGCAATGGGATAACCATATATAATAGGATTTGTTTCACGTTAATCAGATAACAATGGAATAATCAAAGGATAAAAACAGCTATCTATATGGAATATGGGCACATGAACTTGGGGGTGTCTGAAAATGGGGTGTAATGGGGTGTACCCCCAACCCTTCGGTTATTCAAAACGGAACATGATTAAACCAGTGGATTTAGGGGGATATATATTTTCCAGAACCAAAATGCCTAGTTACATGGGATGTTTGAGTGTTTTGGTTCAGAGGCATGATGATGTAATGGAATGAACATTAGATAAACCATCCCACGGATCACACACATGGGTTTTTGCTGGTCAAGACATTTTTTTTTTAATCTTTTTTTGCCGGATACACACATATCATATATGTATATATAATTATATATAATGTTATATATACATCTTTCCAAATAAAACCAAAGAAAAAAACGTGGTTTAGTGCTGGATTTGTTCATATTTGGGCTTCCCATTTTGGGGGTTCATCATGACCTGATGGGATCCAAAATCAGCCAAGTCCAGGCGGCTGCTCCGTTGGGGCGGCTCAGTAGAGCCGACTCACTCTGCCTGGTTTTAAAAGGGTAGTGGGTAGAGGCCATGAAGCGAATATTTTGGGAGTAATGAAATTTGAAGGGAATATTATGGATATACCATGATATTATGGATATACCATGATCATTTTGGGAATATATACCTGGTACAAACTATTAATGATGATATTTGAAGGGAATATTATGGATATACCATGATAGCCTCTATTCATATATGGGTATAGTATGATACAAATGTGGGTAGAGGCTATTAATGATGATATTTGAAGGGAATATGATGGGATATACCATGATATTTTTGAAGAGAATATTGGGACCATGAATAGTGATATTTTCCCACTGCTTCATCCATTTGGGGAATCTACAACGATATAATTGGGAGATTTCATCGGGGCCACGGGCCACAAAGTATTTCTGGGTAGATTGTAGTGACCTCACTGCGACCGAGCCCCGGGATGATGGGTAGGATTTTGGGAATTCCCCTCTGGTACACATACAAAAAAACTATGGAATCCATCACCATTTTATAGCTGGGAAAAGCCACTATTTCTATGGCCATTTTCAATAGCTATGTTAGTTTACCAGTGGGTATCCAAATATAGTTTTATTTCAGATTAGGGAAACTATGATAGAATTTATCAAGATTAATGATGATATTTTATGGGATGTTGAGCGATGGTCGTCCCCTACGTGTCATCCGTTTCCCCCTTTTTACATTGCCATTTGGGAGTATGCCAAAATTTTAGAAAAAACCATGCGGGTTCCACAATACAATAATCCGGATAGAAATTGAATTGGCAGAATGGAAGCAAATCGGATTGCTACCACCTGGCGAAGGGGGCAGAGAGCTCACAGTGAGAGGAATGGTGAACATGAAACTCCATGTGAGCAAGGACACCATCGACCTGGAAAGGAGCCTTCTTGCTGACATCAACAGTTGGGAGCCTTGTCACGAGTGGGTCCCTCGTCCCATGGCACTCGGGACAAAGTACTTTCTTATTATGTTCAGTGGACACAGGCGCTACGCAGACTTGGCGCAATGGATCACATGGGGAAGTGACGTCATTCCCATATCCATCGACCTGGCAATAGACAGCCACCATGGGAACATGTTCAGAGATGACCTATGGAAGCGTTTGATTTGGTCCCGCAAGGTGATTGGAGGCCATGCGGGGCCACCATGTGAAACGTTCAGTTTCCCGAGGTGGCCATTTTTGGAAGATGGACAGGGCCCGAAACGTATTGAAAGCCATTCGGTGCTGATATGATATATCTGATATATCGCGTTCACCAAAGAGCCATGCCAAATTCAGGAAACTCTGCAGTGTTTTAGAGATCGGAAACGTTGTGGCGCCGGGGATTTGCAGGTTTAGTTTGGCACAATTATTCATGTCAACATTTTGTTGGGGAGCACTTCTGAAGCAAATCTGAACGCCATGGTTCTTTTTCTTTTGGACCCTAGAACAGATTCTCTTTTGGACCTTGAAACAGATTCAAAGGCTACAGGGCAGCATAAGGCAAGTTACTTGAGCCAAGAGTCTGAGTTTGGCAAAGAAAACCAATGTAGATTTTTTTCTTTCGTTGTTGGTATTTCTATTTGCTTTCCAAAAAAGTGGGAGGAACAAACAACTGTATATAGTTTTCTCATCCTAGCAAAAGACACCCTAAAAATAGTATTTGCCTGCAATTCAAATAACATACCAAGATCTATTGTGCGTCTGGCCATATCAAGTTATTCCGTCACATGGCTTATCCCTACTCGGTGGTCTATCCATGTCTATCCTACGTTTCGTAACCTCGCCATCTATAGGAATAGGTTCTAACTCTATCAAAATTATGATCAAACACATGGTTGCAAATGGGGTAAGCAAGATTCGTCCGTGCATGATTCAGCTTGTAAACCAATTATTGTAGCAAAACCAAGGTCAACTATATTTATAATACCGTTTGGGGTGTTTTACAACTCATAGAACATGAACATTGCAATTGGGTTTACCAACCTGGTTGGGTGGTTTTTCACATTGAGTTTCTCCTCGCACCAGTGGCTTCCCCCTCTGGCAAAATCTGGAAACAAACCTCACACTGTAACGATGTCACTGGAATGATGGTTAGTAAGGGGGAATCATCCCCAACTGGCTTTCTTTCAGCCATTTTCAGGTTCGTGAATTACTACTTATATAATTCAGCTAGATACCATGTGGGTTTGCGAACTATATTTGCATTAACCGTCTATACCTATGGTCAAGCCAAGCGCGGTACTAGGCCCCTGTTGCGCGACATCAACAGCTACGCACAGGCTGGGGGCGAGGGCACATTTGTGACTGGATGTCTGGCTGTGGCAACGAAGTTTTTGGGACTGGTAAACAAATGGGTTAAACAAACAATAGACATTAACCAACCTTAACCAACATTAACCAACATTATCCAACATTAACCAACCTTAACCAACCTTAACCAACATTAACCAACATTAACCAACATTAACCAACCTTAACCAACCTTAACCAACCTTAACCAACCTTAACCAATCTTAACCAACCTTAACCAACCTTAACCAACCTTAACCAACATTAACCAACCTTAACCAACATTGACCCCATGGCTTTGTCCAACAGGGTATACCGTATGTTTCATGGTTATCTGAGAGATTTCTATGATGCGATTTGGAGGATTCAACCAACCAAGTGGCGGCCCGGCTTCAGCCCAAGAAACGCCACATTTTTTACCACAGAAGCGGAAGAGTCCCCCAATTTTTAGACACAAATGAACACTTGATGTCCCAATTCATGTGGTAAGAAATATTAATACTTCTGTACGAAGAGTCCCAATTCATGTGGTTTTTCCCAGAAAGTTTTTCCATTTTAGACATTTAGAATTGTATAATTGTAGGTAGATTACAAATTACAACCAATAATCAAGGGTCCACGGGTCCACGAAGTTTTATAGATCCAAGAGCTAACAAAAATCAGCCAAATCATCAACAAGCCCCGCGCAGAGGCATCACAACAGGCGCCGGGTGATCAGTTGGGATGGTCATTCTTCAGAGGCGAATATGGCATGGGATGTACCGTCTACCCCATTAAGATGCGGTTCTTTTCAGCACCACTGCAACCGCCCAAGAAAGGGTTAATATACTTTTCCTCTAATCTGAAAATAGTCCTTTGATGATATGAACAAGTATGAACTATATTATCTGTAAGAACACAATAGAATGTGTTACTTATTCACGTATTCACTTAACTATTTCCTATAAGTATTTAATGTTGCTTTTCTACTGGATCTCTTCGTTCGCAAAGTGTCACTGGGGGCTGACCCTCTATTTATGGGGCCCAATTCACCGGCAAATTATGATGCTTTATGGCAGTTTATGGATATGAATGGGACATTCACCAACCATGCGAATGATGGTTTTTGATGCTTTATGGCTCTGTTTGTGGTGAATTGCTGACTAGTTCATGGGAAAAAAGTGGGATGATAGTGGAATGTGAATGGGAGCAAGATTAGAGACATTAGTGGGATATGTATGGGAGATCATCAATAAACGGGAGACAACATAGGGGATGAAATCATCAATATGATGGGGATAGTTCATGGGATATAAGTAACTGGGTGATTCCCCCTAGCCAAGTGAGTTTTTGTTAGTTTATAACTACGTAGGTGAATTCACTGGTGTATGGACTATCTAATTACGTGCATTTAGGCACATTTGGGGGGAGTTTATGCTGACAAATGTACCACGCATGGATGATATACTGAGTGGTGATTTCAAATTATAAGTATCTATAAGATTCTATAAGTACTTTATCATCTTAATCCTTAGTTTCTATCAATAATGAGCCCAATTGACCTTCACTAAGATTGGTTGAAAGCACAAAACAGAACAACAAGGTCTGGAAGGCAAAACGGGATCTGGTGCGCAGTGGATGCAGTGGACACATTTGAGAGTCCAATTTCTCTAGATCTTCGCCACGATCATTTAGCCATATGGCTATGGATCAATACCTATTAATACCAGTTTTTATGGGATGAACATCCATTTACCAGCTATTTTGATGTTCACCAGGGGTACAAGGTTTTGACACACTGCCATATTTCGCCAAGTATGTACGCAGTGAAAATGATGACTTGTTGCCCATTGCGATGTTCGACCTAAGTTAGTTCTGTTGAGAGCAGACCGAAAGTTCGATTTTACGGTCAATTTCTTCAAGAAAGCATCGAGTATGGATCAAATTTCAAAATATTGATCCATAGATATCCATAGCCTAAGTAATAGCGACCATGGCCGATCTTACCTTAAACAATGCTTTGTAACAAGATGGCTACCCTCCAGTGTCATCAAACATGGCGAGCTGGAAAATCCCCGAACTAGGCATGGAGGTTTATAAGCTGGGAAGGTGTCTTATAAATGAAGGATTTTCCAGCAAGCCATGTTAGATTACTAGAGGGCAAAATCATGTAACATCACCACGTTTCCCGACATTAAATCCAAATTCACCACCAGGGATGAATTGGTCGAATCTATTCTTTTTGAGATCTTCATGCAGATAAGAAACATGATGAAATGCACAGCTTGTCTAGTGAAATCCACAAAGTCGTTACAGCAAATATGTATGCATCTACCATCTCGTTGATCAAAACTCTATAGTTTTCTTGGTTTAAGTACACCTTTTCCTGATTAAAACTATATATTTTTCTTTTTGTTCTTTCTGTGATCTCCATATTTAACATATTTTTGGTTGGTAACATGCCATGTTTATCATGTTTTCTTGGTACAAAACCACCGTTTTTCAGGGTCAAACCCTGGTTCAGGCCTACCCTGGCGCTCCTGGCTACGCAGCTGCAGTGGCTCCTGGGCCAAAACTTACTTTGGCTGGGCTCAATAGGAGGTATCAGCAGCATAAAACTATGGTAGTACTATTAGTAATATATACTAGGATACTATTATAATAGCTGGTTGGTGGTTTGGAACCATGGAATTTTATGACTTTCCATATATTGGGAATAATCATCCCAACTGGCTAATATTTTTCAGAGGGGTTGAAACCACCAACCAGACTAGCATACTATTATAGTATAAAACCTTATAAACATTGGGTATTTTTCCTGATATTGATATGGTGTACAAAGATGTACAAAGATGTACAAAGCATATCATGGTGTACTAATGGATACTATCCCGTCCCATATGATCCCGTGAGTAAAAAGTTGTTATTCCCCTTATCCCATAGTATAAAAGCATATAATCCCTGATACTCTGTGGCTATGTTTTTATCATCCCATTGGTCATCCACAAAGGAGCTAAGTTGACTTCTGCAAGGGGGCCCACCTTGCAGTTTCCGATCTGTTATCGGTAACTATGATCAGTTTGATAGAAATGATAATTATGATGTCTTTATAATATATATATTTATATACACATCGAGGTTTTCCCCCTACTCCTACTTGGTATGATGTATACTGCTTAGATTCCACTCCCAGGTTTTTGGCTTTTCCACATGGGGATGACATGTTAAACCACCAAACAATAGTGGTTTAAGCATCAAACATTAGGGTTTAGCTCCATCATCCCAACGTTGGTTTTGTTCGGATGATTTTTCACGATCCTCATGTGGTTCAACTCAATAAAATATCCATGGTGGTTTAACCATGGAATATACATATTTATGGACTTTAATGGGATCTTAATGGAATTGTTCATGTGATATACCCTCTGGTAATTTGTTACAGTTTGCTATTGAAGCCATGGCCCAGTCGAACTAGTTGATTTACCCATTAAACATTGCTATTGTCCATAGTTATGTAAACGTTTACCAGAGGGTAGACATTAGACATAGATAGCCTACTTAGGGGACTTACAATCACCAGGGTTGCTAACCACGTGCGAATTGTGATTATCCGACTATCCTCTGAGTATGCGCAATAATGTTAAGATTTGTAAACCACCAATTTGTTGATAGGGTACCAATCATTATGATTAATTTTGAAAAATCTTTAGGGGGTAACCCCCAAATGAAGAGTCCGGGGTTTATCAAGCCAGCGTTTTGTTTCTAACACAATAAATCATGAGGCTAGTTTGATTCATATTCAGGGGATTAATAGATATCTGGAATTATCTGGATATCAATCAATTTAGTGTTTACCATATAATTTGATCCCAACTCCCTAGAATTTAAATCTATTCATAATGTTTTATGGTGATAAAGTGGAATATAATTAGTGAACATTAATAGGATACATACCCAACTCAGAATGATATGGTTTGTAATTGATCACATTTAATTTTACATGAATCTAAGTTATGTATAGTTACGTGACAATGAGAAGATAAGATTTCCTAATTTTGGTTGGACCCACAAACTCAAAAAAGGCGCATATTGGTGAAATAGAATAACTTTTGCCAAAAAAACATGGAGAAATACCATGGGGTAAACTAACATAGCGGTGGAAAATGACTGGTTTTCCTAGGAAGTGATCTACAAATAGTGGCTTCTCCACATCTATGTGAGTTTACCAGAGGATATCTCCAGGTTGCCAGCCCCCAAAAAAAGCGTTGGTGATTCAACATAGCCGTGGAAGGCATGGCCCGTGTATAGACTGTGTACCTATCATCCTCTGGTAAACATACAAGAAACTTTGCAAAATCGACATGTTTAATGGGTAAATCAACTATTTCTATGGCTATTTTCAATAGCACACTGTTACATTCAACTAACATAACTATGTAAATCAACTATTTCTATGGCCATGGCTTCAATACAAACTCTAAGAAATTACCGGCAAACGTGATGATTTCCATAGCGTAGGTCAAATGGTCAAGTTATCTCCTGACATCCAGGTATTCCCATCATTTTTGTTTGGTTAAAACCCCGATAAATCGCCAGTTGCATATTTTTTAGAAAGGGATGTTGGGAATCGGTGAAACCCGACTATGTCCCATTATATCATATCAACTTATATCCGATTATATCCCACTATATCCCATTCGGCCATTTAATCTGATATGTTCTAATTATATTCTATTCGTGTTCTTTTCAACCAGTATATCCTGGGGTTGCTCCAATCCATTATAGAAATCTTCATAGCCACAAGGGCAAATTGGTCATTTTACTTCTATATGTTAGCCCATTTACCACCCAAAAGTACCTGGGGTGTTTGGAGCAACCCTGTTACTTGGATGTGCATGCCACTTAGTAAGTGGTTTACATTCCATTAATAAATATATGTACGCATATATAATTAAGCTATAAATATATAGGCTATATAGAAGCGATATATATATAAGCTATATATAAGCGATATCATTCCATATAGTCCCACATGAGTAAGTGGGGATCTTCCATTAATAGTATTAACTACTAGTTCCATTTATGATCATTCCAGAAAAGTATTGAATTACATTCATATTATTTAAATACAAATTCCATATATTACAATACCAACCCTGCTACTGGCGGGAGAATGCCATTTACTAAGTGGCTCCCAGCGTTCCCCAAGTTTCTTCCGCTTGAGGCAGCTCATCACGCCCCAGGTGCGGAATGGTTGAAGGTTAGGAGTTATGAGTTATACGTGTCAATTGCAATGACAACATATGTTAGTTGAGTTATGATATTGGGATTATAACTAAGATATGTTGATATCATTGATAAATGGTGATTGGTAAATTTCTTGGGACTTATACCACCCAATTTACTGGGCATTCTGAGCTAACCCATCGTAGGGAAAGCTATCAACATTATCAACCAACTAGTGCTTCTTGAGATGGGATGGGGATCATTTTTTTGGTTAGTCTTTAGACGCGTTCGCTGTTACAGGGAGAAGATTGAAATAACACGGAGCGCCATCAATGGAATCAAATATAATGGTGTTAAAGTTGGCTACAACAATATGAGATCAGAGTCTGGGTTTACTGATATATAACAGTAGTAATATGTAGTAATAATAGCAACAATGGGGAGTTTACTGATATATGCAGCGCCCTGTCCGATGGCTATGTTGTCAATGAAGAAATGACGCGTGGCTTGAAGACTTTTCTTGGGTGCGGAGCCGCGGCGCCCGACAACTGTGGCGGCTGCGGCAACTTTGACTTGAGGATTGCTTAAACTACGCATATTCTTCTTGTGAAGGAAACTAGATATGATGTCAGAGACTGTGCTGCCTGCCTGTTTTGGCACCAGTGTGAGCCTAGTTGGCACAAGATTGTCTGGCAAAATACTGCTTCACACATGAAAACAGGTATATAATTTTTCCCATAATTCCGAAAAGACTTGAGTATTTTGTAGTACAAAATTCACCGTTACACCTCATCATACAAGATGTTTCATGGGGAAGCAACCAGACATCAGCATCTTTCAGGGTCGGTGAAGTATCATAGTTTGGCTAGTTGCAAACGGGGTTTTAAGATGTTTCAATCCCGGTAAAGATTGTATGTTTTCTTGGTAAACCCCAACACGAACTGCATTGCGTAGTTCTTGACCATGGCCAGAAATTTGGGAAAAGGCTGGATAGATCTTAAACTGACTGATATGGTTGATTAATCCAGTCAGTTTTAGTCAAGAAATGTATGCATGACGGATGTATACACGATTATACATGCTTACAAACCAACAGAACCGCCAGTTGTTTTTCTATATTTCATTGGATTGGTTTAAGGGAAGGATTACAGGAAACCCTTTATTTCATGGAGAAAACCATGGTTTCCTGTAGATGTTCCCTTGAACCAATCCACTGAATCGAAGATGAGGTTTCCAAACGTTTCCTCGCAAATTGACAGTATAACTCAATCCGATCATCCGACACAGCTCTGTACGCACCACACAAATTCCCAATTACTCATTTGAGCTGTGGCGGCTAAACTCTGTTAGTTGATGAGTATAGTTATTTATTTTTAAATGACGGTTTGACCATTATCTATATGGGTTTTAACCATCAACAATATGGGGATATAAAAATGAGTACTAAATGATGGTTAAAGCCCATCAATCATATCAATATTGTGCTAAATAGTTATTGTGCCCATGGGTTTAACCATCTATATGGGCTTTAACCATCATTTAACCACCATTTATCAATATGGTTGTTGATGATTATGTTTAGTTCACCGGGGGTACCCTTAAATTAGAAATCTTGGGGATGATCACATGGGTATTCAAAGTCAACTGCAGCCAGAAAAACTGGCCACCCAAGTTGGACTTACGAATGAAAGGTTGATTCAAAATTCGATATTGACATGGGAAACATATTATATATATATAAATACAATAATATATTATAGACAGATGTTGAGTGATTTGTTCAAGGCACAGAAGCCATGCTGGTTTAATCGCTGGAGCATCATCAGGCTTGATCTTAGGGCACGCTGGGATCATCCCACAACCGCATCGGATCTGTCTCCCGCAACCACCCGGATCTGTCTCCCGCTACGGATGTTATTGCGGCTGTATCCGTAAAGCATTTTTTGGGGGGGGATACACATATTTACATTGGCACCTATCAACCGAGTAATACTGTATTTCATGGGATAGGGTTGACTTTTTCATGGCTTAAGTACTAGTGCAATTGATCTAGTTGTATCTAGTTGTTGGTTTCAAGATGTTTCAAGCATTTCTTAATTTTCTGCCTGGAAATGGAACGATGATTCCAACTGACAAACATTTTTCAGAGGGTTTGAAACCCCCCAACGAGTTCTTTCAACCTTATCATCCCCTTTTTTTCCTAGTTGAATCTCAATGTCTGATGGTAAGACCATCATATTATCCCCTCTTATATTATCTTTCAACCTTATTTTCCCCAGGGTTTGAATCTCAATGTTTGATGGTAAGACCATCATATTTTCGGATGAGAAACCGCGGAGGCTATCCCCCGCAATCCGCCCAGAGCTACGTGGGTGTGACGCCTGGTGGGGGCAGGTGGCTTACCACAAAGCAAAACGATGATTTAAGCAACGAAAACTGAGAGTTATTAAGATTTATCTGGCTATTATCTATGTTTTAATTGTATATTAATGTACAATGTATGTATATATATATACATATATGTCTATATATATACATGTATCTGGGTAAATTATCATATTTCACTCACCTGAATCTTGCGGCCATTTTGGGATGATTCCCCTTACGAACTATGATTTCCAGTGAGGTCGTAGTGAGGTCGTTATAATTTACCCAGATGTATATATATATATGTATATATATGGTCAGCGCCCCCCCCCCCACGACCCGCAACTTTACATATAACATAGGGGTGCTGGCCAGGCGGATATTATCCTATCCTCTTACAACATTATATATATATACATATTTAGCTATTTTCATACTACACCACATACATCTATATACATATAATGGATTTGTCCAAGCATATAGGATCTGCCTCAATTATTGTTATATTTGTTTTAATGGTGGAACATAATGTGTTTAAATCATTGGATGTCAAGGGTACTCCATTTTTGAGACAAACCAGTACCGTATTTGAATGTACCTGTTGCGATATAGGACAATTGGAGTTGTGCTGATTCAAGCAGCTCTCCACTGAAACCTCTAATTTCCATACTTTTTAAAACCTCCTTTTCCTCATCAAAGCCCCTAAAATCCTAGTGTTTGAAACTTCATTTTCAGCATCAAGAAACCACCATGGTTTGAAAGTTTGAAACATCATTTTATTCTCATTCCCCCATTAAAACATATTAAAACTCCCAGTTTCCATTCAACAAACTGCAAAATCTAGGGTTGTTAACAACCCCTAAAATCTCGCTGTTTTTAGAGCTCTCCAGGTCAACAGCCATACGGCAGCCAGCAGCCTTATGTGTCGAGTCAACAAGCGGTTCGGACGCCTGGGCTTGGGGTGCCCGAAAAATTTCGAGGTTTGGGAAAAGGTGGGTGCCCCAATAGCTGGATGGTTTATTTCATGGAAAATCCCATCTATGAATGGATGATTTGGGGGTATCCCTATTTTAGGAAACCTCCATATATATCTATATATTATATATATGGTGATTTAATGGGGGTACAATGGACATTGCCAACCGACTGGATCGGTAGAAACTAATCCGACTAATTGTTTCTTTGGCTATAAATGGAACATAACCATAAGCAGCAAAAGATTGATGATGATATGGTGATTTAATGGGAGTAGTATGGGAGGCTAAATGACATTAATGTTAGATATGTTAGTAAAGAAATTAAACATGGTTGATATCAACCATTTATCGTGAAATTGGGGGATGGTTTACTCTTACTTTACTATGATATAATGAAAGTAGCCAACAAGTTTTGTCATTTATCCACAAATTTATAATTTAAGTACCAAACAATGCGGTTGTAATGGAATATAGTGGGTGTACAAAGGGAATAATTGATTGCACATAGGATCAATTGTGGAATTAATGGGATTTAACATGGTTTAATCATCATTTCACGAGAGATGATATGTGAAACAAAACAGAATGGTGATTTAACCAGGAAGAATTGGAATTATCATGGGAATATGTACCCTCTGGTAATTTAACATAGCTATAGAAAATCACCATTTTCAATGGGAAAATCAACTATAAATCACCATTTTCAATAGCAAACTGTTAGTTTACCAGAGGGTATATGTGGTGTATTAACATATAAATTTAAGAGGATTTAAACATCAAACGTTGGGATTGAACGGGAATATCCAAGCCATACTCTCTGATAATGGAAGCCATGGCGCTTAGCGAACGTTATTTAGTTGTGTTGTTTCCGCTATGTAACAAATTCCCGGAGAGTATATGGGGTAAATATACTCTAAAGTGTAGTGTATACGTATATGTATATATTATATATTATATATTATATATTATATATTATATATTATATATTATATATTATATATTATATATTATATATTGTCATTAGCCTGGATTTTGCTACACCACTTGACTGTTGATCTGGGTACCATGTAAGTACACAGACGCCTAGCTGGGATTCCCGATGACTCGATGCATGTGTCTCTTGTGAATTGAAACTTATCGACTGTTTATAGAAAAAAAAGAGATGAACAAGTATGAAGAAATCCATAGAAATCCTAGATAAGATAGATAGTTGTAGGGTTTGAATATGAAGCCTGCAATTCAAGCCCAAGGATGAACCAATTCTATGAGGACTGAGAAATGTAAGCGGCAGATAGCGGCAGTATATCCCCCATATTTGGCCTGTATGATCCATGGTTTCCTTTCTAACAAGCCCTCAAAAGATGCAAAAACAATACACAATATAACAAGAGTAAAATCCAATTCTAAAAGACAATTTGTTTGCTTTCAGAATCCATATTTTCAAACATGTCTAACAAACGACAACTTATTTGCATTGTTTTTGGTGGGTTACAACAATATAGATTGCATCCATGGTTGGGAAACTGGATGGTTGCAAAATCCTGCACCAGTTGGTAGATGGTAAACGTCTTATGTTTTGCCATTAGAATTCCAGTGTTTCATAGGAATCCCAATAGTTACCCTGCCTGGTGCAGGATGTATTCCCTCCCCGGCTCCGGCACAGGCAGCCTACAGTGCAGGGCAGTACTCTGGGCAACAGGCCCGTGACAAAAAAGTCACCGTGCAGAAGGGGTCGTGCAGGCCGGTGCCCCTAGTTTTGTTAGCTAAGTTGGTGAACATAACTTCAATAACTAGGGTTTATGGTGTATATATATATGTATGTATGTATATGTATGATATATATATACATGTTTTATTTATTTACATATTTATTTACTTATACCTAATTAATGGAGGTTTTGAACCAACAAACATAACTGGAGGTAGGTCACCACCCTGTGAGTAGGTTTAGCATGGTTTACCTCCAATGTATGGCCAAGTTCAGAGTGAAAATGATGATTGAGCAGTGGGGAACAAACCACTTGACTTAAGGAGTTGACATCGTCCAAGTTTTTGGCCATTCCTGGTCAATGGTGAGAACAGGACCAAAGTTTCAGAAACATCCATACCAAGTCTCCTTGCTTTTTAGATAAGTACATTTTTCAAGATTTTGATATGGTTGGAATTCAAATAGACCACGGTATAGGTTCAGTTCATTGTAGATTTTCGGTCCCAAATAAGTGCAAATCTTCTACTTAACCATGGTTTCGTTTGGGGGTGTTCAATATTAGGGGGGAGGGGATTATTGGCACTTATGATCCATTAATAATCATGAATACCATTAATAATCCCATAATATTCATGATTAATCCCAAAGATTGACAATGATTCCATTAATAATCATGATTAGTAATATTAATATTCCATTAACAATCATTAATCCCATAATATTCTCAATTCTCGGATGGTACCGTTAGATTTCCAAAGATTCCTGCTGGCTGGTAACATTGTCGTGAACCCCTGCAACAGGCGGCCTATGCTGCCGGGTGCGATTCTCATGTCGTGATTGTCTCATCCTGTGGTTTAACCTTTGGTTATTCAAGCAACAAATCATGGAGGTATAATTGGTTATCATGGGTTTATGGTGACTTATTTTTAATGTATGATGATTTCCCTTTGATTATCTAGGATAGCTATGGTATAGATGGCCCAGTTATAGATCATCAACATGATGATTACCCAAAAAAATGATGTTCCAGTTTCCTATGTAACAAATTACTGGAGCTAAATCCTGTTGTGGTTTAATGTGGGATCCATCCCAGATGAAACGTTTACAAATATGTGGAAAACCCGTGGGCAGACCCTAGGACAATGATCTACAAAGGGATACAACTTCCACATGTGTATATTGGTTTAATGTGAGATCTACCCATCCAATATGGCAACCATCAACCATGTGGATTTTCCAATAGCAAGAAAGGGAACGTGAATCAGACACAAAATGTTTTTTTTTTTTTTCTGGGGATCCAGAATCACAAACCATCTCCAAATAGGATTCATACAATTGGATATACGGTTTACGGATGTTTACGGCATACCCTTATAAGTGTGATGATGCGCAGATGACCCTCTTTCAGATTAACAGAATGGTTTGTTGGATGGAGGGTTGTTTAGTAATGCGATAGACTCAGTGCCGTAAAAAATCCTCAGTGACATACCAGAACATGTGCAGATGACAGGAGTGTTCCGACCCTTTAACTACGGAGCGTTTTGGTACTTATTCGGAAAACAATGCCACAGACATAACCTCTTCCTCACCAAGCATATCAATTGAAGTCGAGGAGGCCTTGTGAGGCAGACGGATTTTCCAGGGAAAACCATTTGATAAATGGCTTGAGGATGAAGACTTGTGGTTTTCTGTCCTATTCGCAGGAAAAGCAGAAGCTTCCTGCCAGTCAATCCTAACCACCGGATGACTGCATCTGTAGACAGACTCACCAGGTGGTTGTAGAAGTCCTTTCTCAACGGCATGCTTCGATGCAAAGCATTGGAAATATGTTGGGCCACGGGCCACAGATGGACCAGTTTTTTGTTCCCAGCACAAAAAGTCCACCACTCGATAGCAAGAAGGAGACGCATGGCATCTTGGATCCACCATGCCAGAAGAGTTACCCCACATTCAGAAGGATCTTAAAGCCATGTTAACGCATCTCAAACCAATCTTTAAACCCAAGAATGTCAATATGCAGCACCCAAATGATGGTTTTTATCCATCTGAAACCCATCTTAAACCCAAAAATGCCCAGAAAAAGGCACATAAACACACATGCATATAAGAATTCTAAGCCCATCTTAAACTTTTTAAGCAAATCCTTTAAACCCACGGTTCCTTTAAACGCCGAAGACCTTCCTGAGGCAGCAGGCGTATCAGACCGCCGCCGCCACAGCCAGCAGCGGATATGGGGGCGCCTACCCACCACAGGTGCGGTGAAGGATTGGAGATTCGATCAGGATTTCACAAGTGGTTAGATATCCAACCAATGTTTAATGATGGTTAATGGTGGTGAATGATGGTTAATGTTGGTTAATGATGTTGATGATGGTCGATCTATGGATTATCATGGGATTACAATGGGTTATAATGGTTAATGATGGTGAATGATAGTGGTTAATGATACTTATTACCCTCTGGTTATTTGACATAGCCATGGAAGCCATGGCCCATAGAAATAGATGGTTTACCGTTCTTAAAAATGGTGGATCTTTCCATGGCTATGTTAAATAACCAGATTGTAGTTGGATTTATGGCCAATAAATTGCCTGGTTGGTGGTTTGGAACATGAAATTTATTGTCCATTTCATATATGGGATGTCATCCTTCCCATTGATGAACTCATATTTTTCAAGATGGCAACAAAACCACCAACTAGTAATGTAGCTCTTGGGTTTATCCTGAGCATAGGATTGTAGTTACTGTAATAGGATTAGAAACCAACTTATATGTATGTATATACATATATATATATATGATATATTATGATATATTAGAATCTATGGGATTATTTTCTGATTACTGGGATGAACTTATTAAGAGTATTGGAGATATGATCCTGTTAGTTTTGGATATGTTTGATTGGTTTTTGTACCTCATACCTACACATAATATGCATTTATACATATATTAATATCATATTCTCCATTATATAAACATCTTTGATCATCTCCCTATTTTGGTGGTTAACAACTCTGAAACCCCGAGCTCATTTCCACTTACTATTCCCTTGTATCCCCATTAAATCCCATTAACTCACCCTTAGATTCCATTACATCCTAATCAATCACCATATATGGACTAGAAGGTGGTGCCCCCAAACCATCGCAAAGTTGGTGAACATAAGTCCAATTAAACTAGGGTTTTTGATATTTTGTTTATATAGTATTAGGGTTTACATGCATTATTCAACCATGATTTATCAATTATTATCTTGATTAACCATCATTTCACCATAGTATTCATTGGGTTTATAAACCAAGAAACAGCCATGTGGAAACACAGCTTGACGGTGTAGGCCCAGACTGGCTATGGAGCCCCGCCGGGCTATGGCGTGGGAGGGCCCAGAGAATCTCTACAGGGTGAGAAGACCAATGGGAGATGGCCCATTAATATCGTGTAATATCTGGCCTATATATTTGGTATATCTATACATGTACATATATAATATACATTATATATATAATGTAAGCATATATATACCTGTTTCCATAATTGGGGGTCCCCAAAATGGATGGTTTATAGTGGACAATACTACTAAAATGGATGATTTAGGGGTACCCCTATTTTAGGAAACCTCCATATATCATCTTCCCATAATCATTACTATTTCAGCTGGATGGGTAGAGCTCAATCCTGAAGAATATGCTGCAGTTTCAATAGGACGATGTACGTTCACCAGCGAACAATTCCTGTTTTGCAAGGTATCTAAGATCGGCAATGGGTTATAACTCCCATTAACTATAGTTATAAGTGTCTTAAACCAGAGTCATTGGAGTTATGTTCACCAACTTAGCTATCGTTTCCCCGCCCTTTGCATGGAGTGCAGGGGCAATGCCAGCCTCGTTTCACTTGGAGACTTGAGCTGGTAATTTGATTCCTTCTTTTTGGGAAGGTGTAATTTGCCAAAACTGTTATATATTAGGATTTGATGCCTCTCTCTTTTTGGGCGGCTGCTATGTACTATTGAATCTTCGGGCCCTTCTTGTGCAGCGGCTACATCTACTTCAGCAACGGCTGCGGTGGCATCTACAACGTGCCCAGCTGGTTCCAGTTGGCCTGCAACTGCGCCACCGCCGTTCTCCAGGTCTGCGGCTGGACAGGCATCAGCTGTGAGTGCCAGTTTACCTATTTCAGAAATTTACCTATGTTAGGATAAATTTAGTAGGCACCATGAAAAGAATTGAAAGGAACATATTAAATACAAAGTGCCAGTTTGCCATTAATGTAGGCACCATCAAATCTTTCACAGATTTATAATCATCTATACATGGGCCAGTGTATAATGATGACAGGTAACTTTTGTAGGCTTTAAATCTATCGCTTATTTATAATCCCAGCGTGACCGGCGTCCCCGAGGCTCAGTATGGACAGCCCGCCACGGCCTATCCGACCAATCCGACCACTGTCAGGGTGCTCGGGGTGTCAGGTCACTACGGAAGCAAAAAAAACGTGGAGATTGGGGAACCATCTAACCTGGTTGGTGGTTTGGAACATTTTTAATTTTTCCATATATTGGGAATAGATGGGAATAGTATATAACCCCAACTGACTAATATTTTTCCATATATTGGGAATAGTAACCCCAACTGACGAACTCCATCATTTTTCAGAGGGATAGGTATACCACTAACCAGTAACAATCGGGAGTTAAACATCAAATATGGATAAACCTGGATGAACCAACTGGTTGGCCACATTTTTGGCTTTGTCCAAAAATGGGATATACAGCTGTACCCGAAAACTACAACAGGGACAATGATGATTCATGTGGGTAGAACAATAATAAACAATCCCCCAAATCACCACAAATAGCTGCTACAATTGCTACAAACCATTCCCAAATGGGTGGTTTATTATGGTTTATTAATTGTTTTACCCACAGTTATCATTTTTTTTGACTACCGGCGCTGGATTTTCCGACAAACTTCTATGTGGACATGGGCCGTGGCTTTGTATGAGGATGGGGCATGAAATCAAACTCCCACTGGCTGGTAGTTTTGCCCCTTTTTTTCAGACACATCCATACCTGGTTGGTGGTTTGGAACATGTGTTATTTTTCCATATATTGAAAATAATCATCCCAACTGACTAATATTTTTCAGAGGGGTTGAAACCACCAACCAGCATCCATACAATCCCAATAATCTTGACAGGGAATGTGCCATGAATTTGGGGGGTACCCCAGAGAACCCGAAATCTTCACGACTGAAATCCAGGGTTTCTCTGCACGTTGCTAGACGCTGTGAGAATTCATGTGCATCAGGGGGGAAAACAGTTTGTGAAGTTGCACATACTTTTCTTGGTTTACGAGGCTATGTTTTTTGTTAGTTCGGAGTGCGGGAGCCGTAGATCTAACTAGAGTATCATGATAGGAATCTATATATCATTCATGATTACCATAGACATCACTGTTAATCCGAGTTGTTTTCAAGTACACTCATATCTTCATATATTGAGAAATCCGGTGATGGATTATATACCACCTATACATTGTGTTCCACAAATTTGAGAGTATGAAAATCCAATTTACCATTTATTTTAGTATTCATTCGGGTACCATGGTTTTGAACCGTAGACATTTGAGACATCGTCAGGAAATTAATAGAAACTCAAGTCCAATCGCTTTGGGTTTATCTTCGTACCAATATATGACTGGTTGGTGGTTTGGAACATTTTTTATTTTTTCATATATTGGGAATAATCATCCCAACTGACTAATATTTTTCAGGGGGGTGGCTCAACCACCAACCAGATGAGGTGATGTATAATGGACAGCAGCGTTATGCAATGACCAATTCCATCGAAGCCATATCACCGTTTTCATCCCACCATCGGTAGTTATTTGATTTTCTACTCGCATTGTTCTTCTTATCAAATCCCAAACAAAATGATGATGTTCATGGTTGAATCACCATATGTTGTTTTATTAATTATCTCAATCTAAACGGAATGATGCTTGGACTATACCATTCTGATGATTGTCTCAAGTTGCTAAATCCCACTAAAATCGCATGACATCCTTATTTTTCATGGTTAAATCAAGTGAAGTCCGTATTTTGATTGGCTACTCCCATGAAATCCATCACTGGGACCGCCTTCGCACTTCCGAGGCTTACGCGACAGCGGGATACGGCTTGGGGCAAAGCTCGGATCTCAAATTTGCCGCGTAAAAAATTGAATTGAAAAGATCTCCCAATGACCAGGGCTAGAATGAAAAAAATCAACGGACCAAGACCAAGAATGACCAAGAGCACGATAGTTGAGCAAATGGAGGTTGAAGTTGTTGGTAGTTGGGAATGGTTTCATGGCCACTATGGTTGGTAAATGATTATGCTCATATTCTAGTGGGATGATCTAACTCACGTTTGGGTCAACCCTGGATAGGTAGTTACCTTGATACTTCAAGAATCTACAGTCTTTAGGACATATTGACTAACCAGCTGAGAAAACTAGATGTGCTCAGTGCTTACAGTAGTATTTCAGATTCGTAAGCAATGTGCATACTTTCACTCGTGGTTGCATAATGTTGCTTTAAACAAATGCAACTGATGAATTGACTCTTTCGGAATGGGGTGCAACCACAGACCATCTAAATGGTTCTCCAATTTCCCATGGGGTCATATCAGCATTTCTTCTTGGAATCCCGGTTGGCAATTGGTGTTTCCAAGCCATATATCTTTAACTGGGGATATTCCATCAATCCAACGGGCTTTTGGTGATCACTTGGAGGATCATCCCACTTAGTGGTGAATAACCCTGGTTAGTAAATCCCCATTCAGAAGTCAGTGGATTATCCCATTTATCAATAGATTATAACCCAGTTACTAACCACTTACTACAAGTTGGATGATCAAGTAGTACTAACTCGGGATATTTCATAGAAATCTGCCTGGGTGGTTTCCCATTGTTATTAAGCACAACATCTATAGATCCTACCCATCAGTGTGGCTCACTCAGGTCCATACAACTACTTGCAGCAGCCCAGCACTAGCGCCTCCGGAGTGGGGGCCAGCCCAGTGAGATCAGCGACATTTGGAGATATTTTAGTAGGGAATATGACGAGAAAATCCAATGGATATTCAGAATATAGACAAAATTCCCAATAATCCTATCCCATATATTCCCATATCATATGGATGTTTCCTAAGTCATGGGGGTACCCCAATACCTGGAAGGTTTATTTCATGGAATATCCTCTTAAAATTGATGGTTTGGGGTAGCCCTATTTTCGAAAACCTCCGTATGTGTCCTTGGTAAATTATAGTCACCTCACGTCGTGACCTCACTGGAATCATGGTTAATAAGGGTCATAGTCATAGTAGTTATCTTGAAATGGCCTAATTTCATTTGGGGATATACTTGTTGGATTTTCCCCGTAGATGGGAATATTCTTGCTTAAAGCGGAATATCGGGTATCTAAAAATGGCCATAATGTGTGTGTGTGTGTGATTGTGTGCGTGTTTCTTTGCTATAGTTATTTTTGCGCCCAAGGAAATAGTGATTTTGGTGCAAAACATTGGGGATCAAACCGCTTTAACCAAGGGAGATTTGCCGATTTATTGGCACAGGTGAAGGATAATAAAGTATCTGTTGATTTTTTGTGATGGGTCGCAAAAAAAGTGGTGCCCCATGGTACTTGGCTAAATGGCCTTAGAACATTCTATAACTACGTAGGCTAACTCGGGTTTGTGGTACAGTAATATACAGTTGTACCTTTAGTTAGTGGCGGTTATAAACCAAATCAGAACTATGGGCACACCAGATTGTAGGAGTAGCCAATGTATTTTGCCCATCTAAAATCCAGCTCCTCTAATTAATCAGAAACAAAGGATTGTGGTGAACTGTGCCAAAATGAGGTAACGAGGAAGAGATGGAGTTGGCCCGGACATGACCGGATGTTTTTTTTCTCCGTGGGATGACATGGGATGATGATCCTACTTGATTATAGGCTAGGCTATAGATGGTTATAGTATCAAGTTATCATCCAGTTCTTTCTATAGCTTCTATTGCTTTTTGGAACTTGTCATTTTTTGGGATTGGTTAGCACCAAAAGAAATCCCTTTCTCGGCTTAGCCGGGGCGGCCGTGGGGGCCTCCGAGGTGGTCGCCTATGGAAGCTACCAAGGAGCTCAAAGCCAGGCCAGTTTTCGTCGGAGGGGGGAGGGGTGGATACGGGTGGAGAATGGAATGATCATTGGAAATTGGAACAGTCTGGAACAGTGGGACCATACCCTCTGGTAATTTAACATAGCTATTGAAAATGGCAATTTATAGTGAGTTTTCCCATTAAAAATGGTGATTTTCCATAGTTATGTTAGTTTACCAGAGGGTACCACTGATTTAGTAGCATCAAATTGGCTATGAGTCAATATCTGTACTTTTTCCATAAAAGTGGGGGGTGAACATCCACAGACACCAGCTACTTTGCTGTGAACAGCAAGATACAGGCTTTTAACCCAAAACATCCCAAAACCATTGGGAGGGATCCCAATTTTTTGACCGGAAAGACCATGGAACATATGGATGTGTCAAAACCTGGGGTATACCCCCAAAGTGACGGTGTTTTTGATGAAGGAACACATGATGATTATCTGATTTGTTCCAGTCGTTGTTTGGGTGGTTTTAGATCAACCCGTCTGGGATTGTACAGGTGGTGGTCAGAAAAATTGATCTTTATTGACTGTTAGTTGGAGGCTAAGCGTACAACCTATCCCATCCATCCATCCCATGAAATAACATGTTGGTTTGGCTAGATATCTGCATTATAAGCTATAAGAATCTTCAACAAACCAGGTAGATTGACAACAAACTTTCTACGTACTTTGAATGGTTCACAGAAGTGTGCGCAATGGCACTTTCTCAATAGGGGAGTCGTTTAATTTTTACCAACATCCTGGAGAGGGAAATCATGATTGTCCCAACCATGTTGCTTCGCAGTGCGTGCAATCCCTGCTCGGGCATTGACCATGCCCTCTAAGTTGGGTGATATATGGATAGCCCCTTGTAGAGGATTTCCAACTGCTATGTTTGATTACTGGAGGGTATATAAATTGAAATGTAGGGCTTTCCGGATTCATGTTTTCACATCATGCAATTCTGGGATGATATACCCTCTGGTATTCAAACATGGCAACGGACATTTCGAACCGCTTTGCTTCGGGATGAAAAAAATTGTTCCACTCAGAAACCTCCAGCCTCTACGTAGCGCAATTCCCAGCCAAGCATGTTTGATACATTCTGATACATTTTGATACATTTTGATACATGGATAATGGATAATAATAACATTGCTTCGATATTTCCATTATCCATTGTTGTTTGACATCATGGCACTCAATGGCACTCATCAATCAGTCAGGGGGGCAAGATGTTGCTTTGCTTGATCCACTCCTTGCACACAGCTGGCTGAAAGCTGGCAAGTTGGAACATGTCAGTGATTGGCTATTGTTTCTCTGCAGTCTTGGTCGATGAACATTGGAGGATCCCAGTTTGCTGCTAAGTTTGTGCCAACCAAGTTGGAGGGTTCATTTGGCACGCACCCTTTCATGGCCTCTTGTGTCAAGCTCTTGGGAAATGCATGTTCACTTTGGCGTGCACCAGACAGGGTTTTGTCAAGCAATTTTGTGGCACTTTGGTTGTCGCCTTTGTCACGCATAACTTGTTTGATCGCCAACTTCCAACTGATGAGACAACAGTCGAGCAATTGCATCAACAACTGCGCCAGCAGTTTGCTATACCCCAGTACAATCCCATTAAACCCCAATTGTTTGCTATTGTGATTCCATTACAGTATATGCTTGGTTCAATGACCATGTTGGATTAATAATTTTGATTCGGTTTACTTCCACTATATACCAGCATTTAAATTTTTAAGTATGAATTTCATGTCATGTCCCACCGAAAGGATCCGAAGTCAGCAAGTCTCACTGCTGACTTCAGGTCCCACAGGCTGCGACGTCACAAGTGCAGTACACGCAGCCTGGGCAGGCGGAAGGGTGGCCCAACCGGTTGCGGTGAGAGACTGGTGATATAGGGATTGAATGGGGGGGTTCAGTACCCAAAAATTGATGGTGCTGGCTGTGAAAATCATGGAGGTTTTTTGGAGCAATTGACAAACATTGAGTTTTAATCAACAAGAATTGTCATTTAACCAGCAACAATGAGGAATCTAATGGATAAAAATGGAGAATATAATGGAAATATATCATAAATCTATATAAATCTAGGGCTTTACCGTCAAACATTGGGATTTAAGTCAGATTTAGCTAGCAATGGTTTCTGCTGGATCGGAACGAAAAGATCTACAAATAACGATCCAAATGGATCTGAACACTTAAATAACAAAAATTGTGATTGAAACGTCAACGGTGATGATTTACCCAACAACAATGGTTGTATCATGGGACATGTATATATAGTCGTAGAGAATATAATGATTGATTTTCTATTGCCATGTTTGATTCCCAGCGGGTAACCATGAAAAAATAGGATTTAAGACAGCAAGTGGGTTAGTTCACCCCAATGAAGAGTGGGGTTGGATTAATCGAGTTACAACCGGGGTCATAGAAATGGACGGTGAATATCCTTTGGTGATTCGACATAGCTAATTTTGTGGCCAATTTAGTCTGATGATTTACCTGCAAAACATGGTGATGTTTGTGTCGAAAGTTACCAGAGGGTAGAAGAAAAACATGGATAAATGACAGAACAGAGACGCAAGAGCAGTTGGATGGAGCTTGAACAATAGAAGTAGCTTTGATATTATATAATATATATATATATATGCCATGATATCCCTATATAAAATGCAGAGCTCCAGACTCGGCATAACAGGTTTTTTTGGGGTGTGACGATGTCATTTCTTGTGCCACGACGCCATGATGAAACATGCCTGGTGGATCCTGGTGCCATACCAGCAGTGAGAAATATGTGACCGTGACCTCAATGCCTTGCATTTTATAGATGGCATGCCTTAAAATTCAATGTTTCTGAGAGGGTAAACCCCCGTTCAAATTATAGATTTTAGAGGGTCCCCTTGAAATATAGACATGTCGGGGGCCCAGCCCCACATTTTATATTTATAAAATGGCGAGTAGGACCCCCCCTCTGAATAACAGCATGTATGGTTTGAGTATTGGGAATCAAGAGCTACTGTATATGTACCAATAGCCTGTTTTTTACCACATATTCCCATGATCTTTAGGTTTCCAAAATTAAACATATCATGATCATAATTTTAACATGTCACAGATTAAGGTTTCCCATTATATGACCTAACATGTATAGGTTTCCCCTTATAACATCAATATTTTCTGGTAACAAGACCCATTTAACCATCGGCTCCATGACCTTTTTTTTGCCCAGACTGATCCGTCCGTTGCCACTGGAAGTTTGGCTCGGGCTCCCGGCCCGTCGTGGTATCCCATGGATTTCCATTGCAATCCCAATGGAAAATTGCCTAAAATGAGAGTTGGAGACTTTAGACAAATATGTAACGTTTATATTTTAGACATATTATAATCAATCATTTTTAGACAAACCGACCCAATACTATGAATTATACGCCCATTAAGTCGCCTTACATTTCACATGGACCCCAGTTCAAAGGGGTCTGGGAAATGAATGAACCTTATTAAAAAGTGTTATTGGATATCACCATCAATAATTTGGGTTCCATGTTGAGTTTAGGCTGGATGCCCGGATACCCCCAAATAGCCATCAGATAAGTTCCACCTTTGACTGTTGAGCGCAGGGGGTCCCATGTGAACGCCGACCACTTTGGTTCTCCAAAGCCAGAAAGCCTCGTAAATGGGACTTAGGTAGGCTTTGTACCATCTACTGGTTGCGAGGTTGCAGACATCACCACTATTTAGAGGTAAATCATGAAACTCAATGGCTATGGATCAATACCTATACATACCATTTTTAGTGGGATGAACATCCATTTACCAGCTATTTTGATGTTCACTAGGTGCCAGGGTTTTGACCCATCCCCAAATCATGAAACTAAATGGGTAATACCATGGTTAATGTATGTTAATGTGGTGAACCCAATGTCATAAACCATCCCATTCACCAACAAATACGGGATACTTTTTGATCATGGAATTTCCATCATCCCATTGAGGATGGTTTCCTATTGGTTTTGCCATGTTTTGCCACATTGCTGGGATAGTAACATTTTAGCTGATTGGTATACATTATAGCTGGGTAAATTTCATCACGACCTCACTACGACCTCACTGGAAATCATAGTTCGTAAGGGGAATCATCCCAAAATGGCCGCAAGATTCAGGTTAGTGAAATATTATAATTTACCCAGATTAAACGTACTAAGTCACTAAGTGTTTAATGAATGTGCTTTGCTTTGCTTCACCTCTGGCCATGCTGTACTTGCGTGATGGGGGTTTGCTGACTGAGGAACTCTTTGCACAAAGGCTGGCAATCCATATTGAATCGTCCAGATGCTCGCACGACGGAAGGCATACCCGATCCGGACCCACACCAATTACCAAACCTTGAAGAATCTGATGACGAGCACGGGCTGCACGGGCTGCTGAACCAGCTGAAGGAATCCCAGAAAGCCCATGCTCTTTTCGCTGCTGATGCGCAGACGAAGGAACAGGTTAAGCCTAAGCTTAAGCCAGTTGAGCCCAGTTCAGCTTCAGATTCTGAGATTGAAGTGTTCGGAGGCGACCTCTTCAAGGAGTCAAAATTCAAGGGCCTCAAGGCCAATCAACATGAAGAAGTTGATTTGGAAGATGCCCTTGAAAAGCAGATGGACTATGTTGTGTAGGTATGTGTAGGTAATATTTCCTATTGGTTCCAATTTGTGTTATTTTTTTTCAGCTATACTTGGTGGTGCAGTTCCATTAAAAAGTGGGTACTATGCGACCATAGTCACCATAGTTGTAAAGGATCTATCCCAACTTTTGTCTATCCCAGCTTTGGAGGTTAGGCAACCGATGATATCCCACTCCTTACCCATTATATCCATGTATAGATGATTATAGATGTATATCCCATATATCCCATTCTATCCCATTACATCCCATTGTAGTGGATTACTCGGTCACCCCTAAAAGTCAACAAACCAGACCTTGAAATGAACATGAGTTTCCGGCTAAATCTCGGCATATGTAGGTCTCGGTAAACGTTTTCTTCATTCTGGTCAGTTGGAAATTCAAGTTCAGTTCGCCAAACATGTGGAACACCCACATTTTTGCTCAATCAAGCTGGCTGTGCTTTCAAGTTGGGGAAATCCAGGAATCCAGGCATATCCAGGCCATCCAAGCTTCAAAAAAGATCATGATAGATCCAGGACTCAGTGATTCACTATGATTCACCATGATTCATCCGGAATTTGCTACAAACCATTAGGTGCAATTGACCATTTTTCAGTGGGTACTCCTCCAGTCTTGTCATAATCTGATACTTAAATGGTAGCCCCAATTAGCTGTAAACGGGGTTTGTTAATCCAGGCTTGAAAGTTGACATTATCAATTTTCCACTATAGTGGGTTGTCACCATTTATTCATCAATTTCCAGGGTGGAAATAGCACCATTATATAGTTTATTAATCAGTTTGGGGAATCCTTAAAACGGTTGACATTATCTGGTTGGTGGTTTGGAACATGAATTTTATTTTTCCATATATTGGGAATAATAATCCCAACTGGCTAATATTTTTCAGAGGGGTTGAAACCACCAACCAGTTTTGGGAATCCTTAAAAATGCTGCTATTTCCACGTGTCAGCCTCAGGCGGACCAGTCGCAACAGCAATACCTGGACATGGTGCCGCCGGGGGTGATGGAAAAACCGGCCATTTCAGGTACTAAAAAAGACCTCTGTAAGGGCCATTGATTGGTTGGTATAGGCCTATGTCAATAGCTAATTATAAAGATTCAATTTTGGAGGTAGCTGGCATTTTTTTCGGGCTGTAAGGGCTACGTATGGCAACAAAAAGCCGCATATGTTGAGATCAAAGGGACAATCACCTATATCTATTGGTTCCAATGCGTGATGTTTCTTTGCCAGTTTTTTTGGTTGGGACGAACATGTGAGATTGGAAGATGAATGGTGTGTCTTGCAGTACTATTTTTTTTTAATCCCAGCTGAGTTTTACTGGTACCAACATTCTCCGGCAGGGACGAATGATACTGAGGACATGACTAGGTTCGTCACTGGGAAATGTGGCCGTAGTAGCCTAGTAGAGTACCACGCTGGGAAGCAGCCGAACCAGGCCAACGTTCCGAAACATGGGACTTGTTGGTTGCATTCCCAGACGTAATATTCAATGCATAACCATCATTTCAGCGGGTTGATTCAAAACATGTGTATATATATAATATATATTTTATTATATAATCCTATTACATAAACCGACACCACCAATCATTGCCTCAAAAAAAATGATGAGCCAACCATTGCTGAGGGTTGTGCAATCAAAATTGCAAGGCGGCCCACAATCAGCCCCTTAAATTAATTGGAGCTATTGATGTCATTATACTTAGCCAAACATCAAAACATGCTGATGGTGGTTCATCATCCCAACTGACTAATATTTTTCAGAGGGGTTGAAATCACCAACCAGTCTATAAACGGATCATCCTAGTAAAAATAGATGTAAATAGGTTAATTATAACCGTTCAATAATAAACATCGTTTTTTTTCTAGGGGCAGTGTCCACTTAAAACTATCACGGCGGGCTGAAGTAAGCTGGATCCATTTCCTGGGCTGAGCCGTAAACCGCCGTAAAGCTCCTTTAAAATTTAGGGATATTTGGGGATTGTGTATACGCCTCATCAAAAAGGTGATAACTTGGGGATGGTTTATTGATGTTTATTTATTGGGTTTACCGTACATTATTCAGCTCAAAGCTGGTCTAACTGCAAGTAAGTGTTCCCTTTTTCATCCCACAAAAACATGATGACGGATATCTAGAAAGCCTGAAAGTCGGTGTTCTATAGCCCGACTGCTTATCCTACTTTGTTTTTGGACCGTAGGTCACATTTGCATTCATGAGTATAGTAAGAAACCGCCATAGCCGCAGGGTTTATAGCCATGTTGTGATTTTGGTTATGTCCATGAAATCACCACTCAAAATTGAGAGACACAGAACAATACTAAACTATGATAAACTATGCACATCCATGCACATCCCAATCACCCCAATAAATTATTCTCCTACGTCTCGGATATTTCTTGTGTTTTTTTGAAGCTTCATCCTTGGTCAGTCGTAGCATCTTTGCCCAAGGCAGTAACTCTTCAGTAGAGTGGCCATGGCTGGCACGGATTTTTTGCTTGTTTTGCCACTCGATGACTTGTTCAAACATTGTTGTATATACTCCACCATTTTCAGCAATGGCCATTGAAAAGGTACCTAAACTGGAGGTACTGTACCATGTACAGCCATATTTTGGGGGTATATGTGACAGAAGATAAGATGTTCGAATTTCTTCTGTGGTGCAATTTTCTGACAGTGAAGATTTTGCCAATGCCTGCGGGTGCACGTGCTGCACCAATGGCGAGGGACTTGCACCCATGCCTACAGTGGGCTGGAGCAGACGTGGACCGTGATTGCAGTCTTGAAGATGAGCCGGTGGAACCCTGCCGCAAACGGCGTCGCACAAAACCAATGCCTCCCCGAAAACGGATGGTTTACCAAGAACAGAAATCTCCCAAAAGATGCAGAGAAGTCAAATCCCACTGAAATAATGGTAACTCAGCCGTTTCTTATATTTTCTAATGGTTTCTACACTGTAGTGCTGCGGTGCTCCCTCAGTTGCTGGTTTAGAGCTCCCATTACATATATATATATAATAATATATATATTATACATATATATATATATTATACATATATATATTATACATATATATATATTACATCCCATGGTATATGTGTATATATATATATATCCAGCATAAATCCTTGTTATGTCAGTTATAAACCAACTTAGTCAAAGTCAGCTAGGGCTGCACTATACTGTACCAGAATTGACCAGATGCGTGTGTGCATTGTTTGGAGGATCATCTCGCGAATCGCAAGTAGTTAGCAATCATAGTTCTAAACCATATATATATAACTATAGATAGATGTACATATATATATATATGATATATATATATATATGATATATATATATATATGATATATATATATATATCATATATATATATCATATATATATATGAGATAATCCCACTGAAGAGGGACTTACCAGCTAGGCTTATAATCGCCACTTTTTTTCCGTGGGATGATCCCTTTCCTGCGCGGCCTTCAGACATGTCGTGCAGGTGTGGCAGCTCTCAGACATGTCTCTGAACGACAAGGCGGGATGGTTTAAATGGAATTCAAGGTACCAGGGTGGGGCCCTTTAGATAACTAAGTTGGTTTATAACTAGGCTAACTATGGTTTATGATACTTATAACTATAGATGTTTGTTGGTTTAGGTTTAACATGATATAACTATAGTTAATGGGGGTTATAAACCAACTTATAACTAGGGGGCACCACCTGAGAAGTAGAAGCACACCAGACTGCCAGATGTTGGTCGTTTCTGGTAACATGTAGTGACCACTGGCAACATGTAGTGACCACTGGTAACATGTAGTGACCATTCTACTTTTTGGTATGCCTGATCATTTTTTGAGGTGGTGCATTTTTCCTTGCAAAACAATGAAACCCACATTGAACCCCTTGAGTTTATGCGTAGTTAACTGTCTAACTATTCTGCAACTGATGAATATTGTATGTATATACATATATATATATACAGGTTAACTGCCTATCACAAATGATCTCAACCCCCCAACAGCATTTTATTGGTTGTATCAACTTATGTCTCCCATTATATGATTCTCCCCTTGTCATTGTTTGT
This sequence comes from Cladocopium goreaui, assembly GCA_947184155.2. Classification (NCBI taxonomy): domain Eukaryota; class Dinophyceae; order Suessiales; family Symbiodiniaceae; genus Cladocopium; species Cladocopium goreaui. Next base: position 49,307 of record CAMXCT020003526.1, read on the forward strand.
CCTGATTTTCCTATGATTTTCCCAAGTTTTTTACCAACATGTTTCCTGGTTTTTCCCATGATTTTCCATATGTTCTCATGATTTTCCCACGATTTTCCCATTATTTTACCCCCATCTCCCAACCTCTTCCCGCCACCGAACTTTTCGTCAACGCCGCAGCAAACGTTGCCGGCGCCTCCAAACCAACAGCCTCCAGCACCGCCTGCGTCGGGGAAACCCAGCGTGGAATTCGCAAGCAACTGTACACATATACACATATTGAGTACCCTCTGGTAAACTAACATAGCTATGGAAACCCACCATTTTTTATGGGTAAATCAACTATAAATGGCCATTTTCAATAGCTATGTTAGTTTACCAGAGGGTACTAATACCATCATAAGTGGTGAATTAACTAGCAGAAACGGTGAATGAAGCAGCAACAGCTTCGTGAATTCGCCAACAAGAAAGTTGTGGTATGATGGCAACGGGATAGAATCCCATCCCCCTAATATTCAACACCCCCATTGTACCCTCTGGTAAACTAACATAACTATGGAAAATCACTATTTCTCATGGGAAAATCAACTATAAATGGTGATTTTCCATATTTATGTTAGTTTACCAGAGGGTATGGTCCCAATGGAATGTGGAAATTCCCTACTCAACCATGGTTTCGTTGGGGGGTGTTTGATATGAATAGGGGAAGGGATGGTTATGGGCCATTACTATCCATCAGCAACCAGGAATACTAACTACAAAATTCCTTAATTATATTATACCCTCTGGTATTTTAACATAGCTATGGAAAATGGCCATTTATAGTTGATTGACCATAAAAATGGAGATTTTCCATAATTAGTTATGTTAGTTTACCAGAGGGTAATATGTGTATCGTGTATGATACTTACAACTATAGTTATTGGTGTTTATAGACCCACAACCATAACCACTTTGGTTGTTACATGTATGGCCCCTTGGTAAGTCAGTAAGTCACCCCATTTATCGAATGATAACCACATTTATAATCATAAGAGTAACTGGTGCCATAACTGTACCGGCCATTTCTTTTTGGTTGGTCAGAATTGGATTTGTGAAAAATGTTGTTAAGTGCACACCAGTTTGTATACATTTTGCCTGAGTAATTCCTGATGTTTGAGTTTAATCTACATGTTGCACTATTCAAATCCAACACATACATCTTTGTGTTTTTTTGGGGTTGGTTTTGACTTTTTTTTTTGACCGGCATGCTCCGTGGTGAACTGCTCCGCGGTCAGCGTGCTCCCCCGTGCTGCACTTTTTCCGAAGCTCCCCCGTTCTTGCTCTTGTTGATTCGGATCCATGTTTGGAGTATACATTTATATACCGTATATAATGGTTAATAACTGATGGTTAATGATAGTTAATAAATGATAGTTAATGATGGTTAATGATGGTTACTGAAAGTTAATGATGGTAATGTGGGTAAAACAATAATAAACAACCAATTTGGGAATGGTAACCATACCACCTATGAAAAAGGTGATTTCGGGGATGGTTTATTACTGTTTTACCCACGTTACACATAAAATGGAGAGAAGGCAAAGATGTACATTTTAAATCCCCTTGTCATTTGGGTTGATTACTCGAGGCTGCATCCCAGCTAGTGGTTAATAACCCCTGCGTATATATATATATATATGTACACACGTATTTATGTTGTTTCTGGGGTATATGGCACATATGTAACTGGATCAGTTCATATTGTTACCCATTTGCGAACTGGCATGCACATCCAATTATTTGATATTACTGGGGGGTGCAGGTTCAGTTATCTAGTTATAAGTGGAGATATGACACCATATAACCCCATATTTCTATCCATTAGTTTATAACCATATATATATACATATACATATACATATGGGGTGCAGTTGATGCCATATAAGTTGTTATAACTCCATAGTTCTATCCATTTTTTCACCCTGCCGCCCTGCACCGGGACGCCATCCGAGGCATATGCCCGCGGAGGGCACTGCGGCAGGCAGCATCATCCGAATCTCAAGTGGTTAATAACCCATAGTCAGTGAGTTCCCTAAGTGGATTATGACATTTGATAAGTGGGATATAACCCTATAGTTACTAACCACTTACTACTTACTAAAGTTTATAAGTTATGACATTTATAACATTTAATTATACCCCAAGTGGATCTAAGCGCTGACTCAGAAAGTCCTATTAAGTAAGTGGTTGGTAACCCATTTTATAACTGGGATATAAGCCTAGTTGCCACTGACTACTGTAACTGGGAAGATCTTCCAAGTGGAGGGCCCGCAAGCTGAACTTCAGGCGCTCATCGGGGGTAGAATGGGAATGGCGAACATCTGGACATGATGTAATTTACTGTGGCGAAATACCTCAAGCTACAGGTTTTTGAACAGGTTCATAGCTATAAAAGTGTGACCTTTTCTTTAGGTTTATGAATTATTGTTATTTTATCCCGTTGGCATTAACTGTTGATCGCCACCCCTGACAAATTAAGTAAGTAGTTCCAGACCCCAATCTTAATCTCCCTAAAATAATAGCAATGTCACTATAAAACGGGGATCCCATAGAGGTCGTTTTGTTGTTTTTTTATTTATGTTTATAATGTATTTGTTTGATTTTAAGGGGATATAATTGAGACTTGCATAGGCATAAACCACCTGAGCCAACCATCACCACCTGACATGAGGACACTGATGGTACAATGTGGTGCCCAGTGGAATTTCTGTGTTGATGTTGTTTTCTGAACTAGCTCCATATACCATCAACCTACTGCAACACTTATGTTGTGGCGAAGCATGGCAAAACAGCTGGCGAGACGGGTCGGACCTGGCAACACAGCTGACCTATCCCTGGAGGCCTCGATCAGGACGTTAAGCCAACGGTTGGAGCAACGAGGATGCCATTTCAAGCGCACCACGCAGAAGCAACAAATCCCCAGTAGGGTATGGGTCAATATCTATAGATACATTTTAGTGGGATGAACATCCATTTACCAGCTTTTTTGGGGTTCACTAGGTACCAGGGTTTTGACCCATCCCGGTGTCATTCTACCGTGCCGGCAGTCGATTCCAGCAGCCCTGGACATTGGGAGATCCATTGCCATTTAAAAGTCCCATGAAAAGCACCATGAAACCTAAGATTCAATGGATTGGTTTAAGGGAAAATCTACAGGAAACCATGGTTTTTACCATCAAATATAGGGCTTTCCTGTAAATTTTCCCATCATCCAATTCTATGAAAGATGGTAGAGTGGAAAACACCCAGCTAGGTGGAAAGGTGGCCATGGTCATTCAACCATAGCCAGACTGTTGAAATATGTTGAAATACTCCTCTTTTGTGGCTGGTATCCCTTTGTGACGCTGAAATCTGATGTTCAATTTACGTTTAAGATCCACATGTTTGTTTAAGCTGGTTTCCAGCAATAGAACAGAAACGCAAAAAGAGAGATTAAACAAACACATGAATCCATGAAATGAATCCATAAATCGTTACAATCCATTATAAAAAAGAAACTGGGTGAACTACTCGCAATGAGTAACTCGCAAGCCGCAAAAAGATAGAACTAGTGACAACTTATGTATTTGTTTATCTTTCTTGGGGTTACTATAAGTACATATCAAATGAGATGACCTAAAACATATAGCAGCACAGCATGTCATCAGCGCGCAGGGGCTTCGACTGGAGCCAGAAGCTAAGAACGCGGTTCAGCAGGGTTGCGGAGTTGATTTCTGGTGGGTTCAGCCTGATTACCCTCTGGTAAACATACAAAAAACTACGGAAAATCACCATTTTGAATGGGTAAATCAACTATAAATTGCCATTTTCAATAGCTATGTTTGTTTACCAGAGGGTACATACTTGTATCGACTTGCTCAGAAATGGGGTAATAAAGAACGGTATACTTTAATCTTGTTGATGTTTTTATGCGGAAATGTATCGGTGTACCACTGGATTTCGGGATAGCCATTTTTCAGACAAACCCATATTGGAAGTTGATGAGTTCCTTGTTGTATTGCATTTTTTGGGGTTGGCTCACGTACTAAAGAGGTGATACAATGGACAAGAATGTTCATAGTTAGAATCATCATTCAGCCATATTAATTAATCTCATCCCAGCAATATTAAACTCCGCCCGAAACCATGGTTTAATAGGGTATGAAATCACAAATTTGGGACCTTGTCTTTTTCACGTCCGTGTCTGCAGATCGCAATGGAATGGCTGCGTCAAGGTGTCTCGAAAGGTACTTGGTCTCCAGTAGTGTCTTGCGATTGTCTTGTGTTTTGCAAGCCATTCTTGACAGATCGCATTGGAACTGCTACATCGTGGATGTGATTTTAATGTTAGGATTTGCACGAGACATGGTGTTTTTTCGGGTAAGCGGAGCTTCCGTTGCGGAGAAAAGTAGGCTCGCGCGCGGGACGGTCTTAGGCGTCGCCGCTTTGCCGTGGAATCTTGCTCGAAATGCGCGCAATGTGAGGATGCCAGGTGACCTTTTCTCGTCCTTGTTGATGCTGCGCTATTGTGTTTTTGTGTTTTGCATGTGTTGACACACTTTGTGCATTGGAACTGGTGCATCAAAGCAATGTGTTGTACTGTAGTGTGTTGCAATGCTATGGTATTTTGCATTTGTTGAAGCACTTTGTGCATTGGAACTGGCACATCACAGCCATGTGTTTTACAGTATATAGTGTGTTGCAATTCTCTTGTCTTTTTCACGTCCGTGTCTGCAGATCGCAATGGAATGGCTGCGTCAAAATCCTCAAAAGAATTACCTATATTCCCTGGCAAACACATACTGAAACATGTGTTCCCCACCTGCCATGTGAAAGTCTCTAAATTTTATCAGAGCTGCATGCCGCCCATCGCCTCTTCCTCCTCCTCCTCCTCCTCCTTCAGAAACCATGTCTTAACTTATATTTCGCATTTTTCCATGTGGAGGGAATGGAACGGCATTTTGTCGTAGAAGACGATAGACGAAATAGATCTACAGGTAGCAGCAACCATCGTAGAAGGCGGCAAAGATATATTTGAAAGACCCCAAGTTTGGAAAACTAGGGTCATGGTCTCCCATTCATTGAAAACAAAAGTAAGTTAGTAAGTAAGAACCTCCATAGCTGACGCTATCTGGAGAAAAATCCACCTCGCTTAGCTTGCTTGCCTTGCTTTGCTTGGAGTTTGTTGATATCATCTTGCCAACCACGCTTACGGGCTGAGCGCAAGAACGGAAGGTTTTTTTTTGCAATCAAGACGGAAAGCAAACAATTTGTTGCCAACAGTATGTTGCCAAAATGGCTTGGCCACCTTGGCTCCAGAATTTTGAAAGCTAACGCAGCTAACGCTTGTGAAACTGCAAGCGCGGTTTATGGTCAAGCTAATGCGCCTTTTCAAGTCTTGAGCCACGGGGTGGCGGCGCAGTGTAGATGAATGAATTAGATGATCTACAGTGCACACTAACTAACACTAAAGCACAGCATTGCATAGGCACGTAACTAAAGCACAAAAATGGATCGCAAACTTCAAATTTGTGTTACAAACAGATTGAAGGGATAGGCATACATACCACCCAAAGACGTGCCCCTTAACCTTTAATTTGACGGCCAGAACTGGCGCCGTGTCTTTTTCAATTGCGGAGCGTGACGCACATGCGAGTTCCACCTTTTGCGCTGTTCATCTTGTTCAGCAGAGAAGCATTGTATCTGAACTTCATATTTCTCAGTTCGGATAGCTCTCCGCAGGGGGGGTTGGACTACTTGCTCACCATTGAAGATACCATTGCCAGATCGAAGGCAGCGCTGTGCATCGATGTGTCTGATTCGGAGCTGGCTACGTTCAGTGCCTTGGGCCATTTGAAGTTGTGCGTTCTGCCCGTTTCAGTGATTGGTTCTGGCAATGCTGCGTTATCAGCGAAGTTTGAAGCGCTTTTCAACTCTGTGTGCTTGGACAATGGGAATAAGAGTTTTGGTGCGACGCTACTTCCAGTCCGTGGTCGGATACTGCAGTGACTATGGCACGGAGTGGTTGTTTGATGAAGTCCCGCCACTGTCATGGAAAGCTGTGTGCAATGGGAACATCTCCAGCTCGCAAAACCTCTTGGGGGGCAGTGCTCCTGAGGACGAGGATGACGTCAAAGTTGGCCAAATTTAGGGGGTGTTTAATATTAGGGGATGCGATTGTATCCATTTCATCTATTCCGAGATTCTACCCATGAAACAGAATAAGTCTCTTCCCCCGTCTTCAACGGTCATGTACACAAAATGGAGGCACGGTGCCGAGCTTAAAAATGCATCACTTAAGATTTTTAAGCACCACACAGGCCTTACATACAAAAAATGCTTCCAATTTAGGCACATGAATATTCCCCTGATCTATATTCCCTGAAAATTCCACTCTATTCCACCAGAATTATGCCCATTTGTTCTCCATTTTATCCATTTCAATGGCTATAAATTATCATTGTTGCTAGAATATGTCCCAGGGTGTGATGTATCTCATTGGTTATTCTGTCTCCCATCGAATCATATCCCAAAAAAAGGTTCTATTCCCATTCATTCCCACTAAATCCCATCTAATTTCTGTGGATCAATTAACACCCCCATTGGTCTATCTATATTAGTTTGATTGCGCTGATATGCCATGAAATCCCCGTATTATTTGGTTGAATCCCAACATGAGTTGCTTTAAAACCACCCTGTTAACATCTATTAAGCACATGTATATCTCCCACAATATCCCATTTACCCTCCGCTAATCAAACGTGGCAATTGAAGAGACACCACTTAGTTCCATGATTTCTTCATTTAAACATTTTCAAACTTCTATCAATATGTTGTTTTTTAATGGATAAAAAACACATTTCCACGTTTGAATACCCGGTAAATCCCAAAAATCATCCCAGTGAACTCAGCCATGGACAGCGACTTTTTTCAAAGGTCTGGAACTCCTTTGACGATGCAGCCGCCAAGGGCATGGTGCGCTGTCGTTGCGAGTCGTTTTTGTTGGGACCGGTGGTGCCCCAGAAAGCGATGTAGGGAAACAAGATGCTGCGAATTATCCCAGTTCTGTTGTGTTTGTTGTTTTATAAACTCCATTATAATATATCATTATATAATATTATATACATATATAGCTATAAAACTATAAAATACGATGTATATATATACCATAACCCCCAAGTTATTCGAATTTGTTGAAGCAACTTCGCCAACTTTGCCAGGGGCACCACCTCGTCGTGACAAAGCAGTGGCTAAAGGGTTCATTCGTTTGTTGGTTGATGATCACATACTGTGGACAGTTGCGAATTCCTGCACCAGTTGGTAACTACTATTAGTTATTAGTATTACTATGTGTGTATTACTATTACTCTTACTATTATCTGTCATTAATAATGTTACTATTCTTCTCATTCGTGTTATATATATATTATCCCAAATATTGGGATTCCCATGAAACACTGTAAATGACGGGATCATAATAGGATAAACCATCTACCAACAGGTATTGGGTAGTGTGAATCCGAAGAGTAAACCAGACATTTGGGGAGTATTGCAAGACATGACATTCTTACCACTGATTGTCATGTGAGGGATGTTCTTTTTTTTTAATGGGGTTTTCCGCGTTATAGTTACTTAATGGGGATTTATATATCCATAAATATTGGAGTTTTGAACCACTAAAAAACTGGGGATACAAGTGATAAATAATGGTTGATGACTATATGGGATCATACTGTCCAATATGTTGGGGATCACTATCACATGAATCACAATCCATGAACCGGAAAATCCTATTAACCAGCCAGACTAAAGGGACGACAGAGGGCTTGGAACACTGCTCGTTTGACATTGAGGAGTCTGAATTTGGTGTTTAATTGCCTAAAAGCCCGGATGTTAGCACTGATTCTAGATGTCAAAAAGATTCAATGGATCATGGTTTAGCATTTCCGATGATGATATCCTCACCGCTTATCTCTACGTTCACCACACAGCTTGACCCCAAACATGCCATGAAATCAAAAGACAAATCTGTTGAGACGTGATTTTGGATTGTGGAGGCACCATTTAGGTAGATCATCCCAGTACAACTCAACTCTTCTTCGCTGATCTTGGTCAAGAGTCAAAACTCCACATGTTCGTTGCTTACCCTTTTTATCAGTTAACATAGTTAACATAGATGTGGAAAACCCTTCTGAAAACCCATCTAGGCATATCTAGTCTATAGTAATGGTGAGTTTTCAACGTCTTTTTGTATGTTAAAAAAGGAAGGTAAGTTTCATGTCTGACGTTGGCAGTTACGGAGCCACAACTTGAACTCAGCAATTGTTTATATTTGTTGATTACATGCACGCTTTTGTTACTTCAAGTTATATGGCTATGGATCAATACCTGTTAATACCATTTTTAGGGGGATGAACATCCACTTACCAGCTATTTTGATGTTCACCAAGGGTACAAGGTTTTGACACACTGCCATATATTGATTTTTTAATAGGTGCCCTATTTTCCTACAAGAAGTATGGTGATTTCAGCCTGATGTTTCCTCCACAAGTTGGAATCATTCTGTTGGTTACAAATTCTAAGCTACATCTACATCCCTGCAAGCGAGCGATCAACGTGTGCAGAAGGACATGGAGATCGCAAGTGTCAGGTGGGAAGCCAAGCAACGGCTGGCGGAGCAGAAACGGCTGCCGCGGCCGAGCGTTCGGACTCCGTTCTGCGGTGAAGTGATTCCCCACGATTCAGTGTCCACATCTGCCTCTTTTTTAGATGTGCCATGGCTATATACCCTCTGGTAAATATACAAATAACTATATGGAAAGATCCACCATTTTCAATGGGAAAATCCACTATAGATGGTAATTTTCAATAGCAAACTGTTAGTTTACCAGAGGGTAAATCAAAAGATCGAGACCGAGACTCAGATGATAGAGATGACAGAAAAGCTTCGAGCAATGGACGCAAGCACGCCATCGCATCCCATTATATTTCAATATATCCCATATTCTATGCCCATATTATATATATACATACACATCTCTCTCTCTCTCTCTCATTATCATTATTATATCCCATATCACATCCCATATTACATCCCAGTACCGAAGGATTCCCCATTCGGGGGTCAGTTCCTTCCAACGGTCACCGAAAAAAGGTCGACGGCCTGGTGGGCGACGATGCAGCGGCCGCCGGTGCCCCGCCACCCTTGCCACCACCGCCGCCAAACACTGCCATGTGCGCCAGGGGGTGAGGTTACTGGTGTGGCGGGGGGTTGGGGGGTCTGGTTGATCTGGTATGCATCCACTTGATGTAGAGGGGACATGGTTTCCACATCTTTGTTTGGGGGGTTTGCTGTTCTATCGGAAATAAACCAGCGAAAATGCCCTCTTTTTTCGCAGTTCGACGGCTTTTATTTCTGGCTGGCCTTAGGCAATCTGATGACTTTCTTGAGGATTTGACCGTCAGAAAAATTGGGGATTCTCTCATCGACCTGGATGAATTTGATGATTTCACGTTGTGACGTCACTGGAATGCTGGTTTAGATATGGGGAGTTTTCCCCAGACGGACGAATGATTACAGGTATTTTCAGGTTAGTGAATTATTGTAATTCAGCCAGGTAGATGGAAGCTGAACAAACATTGATCAAAACGGAAGATTTCCATCATTGAGACTTTGGATGTTGAAGCCTCTAAAATCTGAATTTTAAATGTGTAGTTCTAGCATATAATATTATATGGTAACCAAAGATAGGAAACATATGGAAGAGTAGAATCCTACTGAGATTGAAACATTCAGGATCTGGTCAGGGTATTCAATGCCATGAAAACTGGGGCTTCAATGAACTAATGGGGGACAATTTGACACTCCCATCTTGGTTTTTCACCTCACCTTTCTGTATATACAACACTATACAACATAAACTGATATATCCAATCTATGTACATGTATAAATTCAAGTATATACACACACATATATATATATATACATATGCACATTATATATAATTATATATATGTGCACATTGTATATAATATATACAATAATATATATTATATATATTATATAATATATATCTATTATATTCAATATTTAATATATAATATATAATATATATATATATTATGTAATATATAATATATAATATATAATATATAATATATAATATATATAATATATAATATATAACATATATTATATATAATATTTAATATATAATATATAATATATAATATAATATATATATATACAATATATAATATATAATATAATATATATATACAATATATTATATTATATATATTATATATTATAATATATATATATCATTTATTATATTATATATATTATATATATAATATATTATATATATTATATATTATATATATAGTATATATATAATATATAATGTATCATAATATATATAATATATATAATATAATATATATATATATACAATATAATTATAATGTATATATATATTATAATAGCGTGATATACATATATTTATATATAATACGATATATATATAATATAATACATAGTATATATATATGAATACAACTACTATACATACATTCACATACACAACTATAGTATTTTTTATCAGAACTATGAACTATGTAATATATATATATCATTTCCCATGTTTCCTGATTCAGCAGGTGGACATCTCACTGAGATGGCATGGTTTCGCCAGTCAGGAAGATGATGGAAAAAAATATGGTTCTTGAAGCTGAACTCAAACACAGTAACTTAAACACTGAAGTTTGTTTCATAGAGCTAAAAATGCCAAGTTTCTTTGGAGTATGTTGCAACTGATTCAAATTGTGTGTTCCTTGCTGTTTTTTGTTTGTCTCACTGTGCTGCGTCCCGGTTTCATCCGGTTTCACTATTATGAAGTCCACAGCAACACCTTTGCTGCGCACCTCCCGCGCTTGCAGAGGGCTGTGGATTTTTCACGTCTCATTCGCGAAGGAAAGGTGCGATTAACAAATCAAATGTGTCAACCCGATGTCTCCCCCGGCACTGGCTGGTGCATCTGCGGTAGTTGGCTGGGAGCCATACAACTGATGCATTAGCCATGTGCCACATGCGATCCGTAGCTAGGTTTGAGTATCACTGGATGCTTCAGCTGCCAGTGTTCTTTTGTCGAGAAATCAATGATCAGAATTGGGTTGTGTCCAAAAACTGAGTGAAAAGATGTAAACATTTTCTGCAGCAAGAATGGTCCTTCAGACCAGCAAGACCAGTAAGACTTCTAAAATTTTGGCAATTCTGCATATTTCTGGTGTCCTCCATTTTTGGAAACGCCTGCGGTTCAATTTGTTTGTTTCATTGGGTGTTTATTTCTGGTTCGGTTCCATGTGATCATGGCTGGCGGCTGAAGTCACAGATCTCACGTATCTCACGCAACGTGTCAGGTTCCATATCTCACCGTATCAAGGGCAGATTGGAAGATACTTGACATTCAAAAGACCCAATTTTGGCGAATTTCTTGCCGTAAACACCTGGCTCTGTCTTTCAGAAAAGCCACTCGAAAATTGGATGGTTTATTTTCATGTTGTCCTCGTTAAACTGCCATGTTTTTTTATGGGGTGAATTTCCCATTTAAAGATCCACATACCCTCTGGTAAACTAACATAACTATGGAAAATCACCATTTTTAATGGGAAAAGCCACTATAAATGGCAATTTTCAATAGCTATGTAACAAATTACCAGAGGGTATCCATTGATTAATCATCATTATCCAAATAAAATTGGCCACAGATTGAAGGCACTGAAGGCAAATCAAGCAACTAGGGCAAGCGACTGGATGGGTAGTTTAATCCTTTAATCTTTATAGGAATAGAATATCTACTAAGCAGTTGACATTTTCTTGCAGGGTATCTGGCAATGGCAAATCAACCATTCTTGGACAGCATTTGGAAGTTTCCGTTTTGTCATGGACCCGGGGTACCCCCAAATCATCCAAGTCATGAAAGATCCCATGCTGACTTGGGGATCCACCATGTTTAGAATCCATCATTTGGCCAAATTGTAGAAAGTCACCAATCTGAAATCATCATAAGGATCCAACCCACATCACGGTGAAACCATCACCTTATTCACCCTTCACTAAGATTGCTTTCTGAACCATCTTCATCAGCATGTAACATTGGCTGAATCCCCTTAAAATACTGGATGAATTATCGCCATACACTTCATTCATTGAGTTTTTCTCGAGATTTGATGGGTAGCACATGGTAGCACGGTACCACCATTTATATCCATTTATATCCCAAACCACCCAGACCAAATTCATCCAGCAGTGGTCATTTTGATATGTCTATAATCTAATAATGACCGTTGGATGAATGGCCATTTCACATGATATGACCAGTAAAAAAATGGTGAGCCAGAAGCAATGGTAATGGTCACCATCTGAATAAGAATCTTTTTTTTTAAAGAATTCCCCGTCCCCATGAAATCGCCATGACATTAGATTTATGAACTATGATTAACCATCTGAATAAGAATCTAATGATCCCATATGATCCCATCAAATCCGTATGAAATCGGGTGATTTTGAGCTAGTTTGCTTACCTGTCACCTCGTTTGGTCAAGTATCTTTGCGATTGCTCAGTCCCTCAGCCGTGCATCAAACATGGAGTCCTCCCCTCCATGAAGTACGTATGGCGAGAATGCGAAGCTCTGCCCAGCGCCGTTGTGAACATTCCCATTGTCATGCCCCCTACTTGGCGAAGTTGTTATGGCAGAGAGATGTTTTTGGTATCTATGATAGGGTAATATCTATGTTATGGTAGGGTTCATAGATATTACCCTATCATAGATATGGTTGTTATGGTATTTTCTGGTTATGGTAGGCTTCATAACCCAGCTCGACCCATGGAGGGGGACCTTTTAGGACCCTAGGCCCTAGGAATGATGAAGGTCACTGGTGTATGTGATTTGATCCAA
>CAMXCT020003527.1:0-62233 GCA_947184155.2 Cladocopium goreaui
TCCAAACTACGCAAGTCCACAAACTACAACTACAAAACAACTAACAACTACCTAAGTTCAAGCGCAAGATCGCTACGCTAGCTATACATAGGATGATTTTTCACACCCCCTTTCGAACTTGTGCGACTCAAATCCAAAACGAATTCAATCACTCGGCCTTGACATTCCCCATGCCATAGCAGATAGGGCATGCTAACAGCGTCATCTGCTTTGACTTCTCCGTTGTACGGCAACCTGAACAGTGATGCTTCGATCCTGTTGAAGTCACAACCAACAAGGGTCCAGTCTCCGGTTGGCAAACCTGGCAATTGTCTCGGCATCGAATATGTCCATTTGGACCAGCGGCGGCAATCAAAACCTTGCACTTCTCATTGCTGTGATACATCTCTCGGCAAAAACTCCAATAGATACGAGTACCTGGGCCTTCACCGTCAGAATCACAAGACAAAGCTGTAGAACTCTTCATAGCTGTACCTGAATTTCTTGCAGTTGTATTGCGACTTTTGTAACATCTCGTAATGCAGCAAGCTGAAAGAATACCAGATAGAAAACCCAGTGTATATACAAAGAATAAGAGCCAGTAGAGCTCTTCCATCTCTCCAGTGGCCATGGCTTGCGCGACCTGCCCACACACACAAATGGCTGCGGAAATCCAATCAAGCTCATGCTGAAATCCATTCCAAGCAGTCCACAAACATTCCAAAGACAGTCCATCAAGGAAAGTCCAAAAACGATCCCAGAAAGTCCAAAGATCATCCTCTAGATGCCTTCTAAAGAAAGTCCAAAGATCATCCTCTCGATGTCTTCTAAAGACTTCTGCGACCAAGAAAGTCCAAAGATCATCCTCTCGATGTCTTCTAAAGACTTCTGCAACTCTTGCAATTCAAATTGGATTCAGAACTATACCATGCAATCGTCAGACCTCAAAGTCTCGATAATTAGATCCGACTACCCAAGCAACGCACAGGGCAACGATCAAAGAGAGTTTTCAGCCTCATGTCTCAGACATTTAAAGACCTTTCTCTATCCAGATTTCTATCAAGACTTCACAAGTCCAAGTATCCAAAATCTCACAAGTCCACTCATGCAGCAGACTCTTCCTTTTTCCTCAGGGAAGATCAGGCGATAAAATCAGCGTGGCTTCGACGCCATCGATCACCTGAGGGCAAGTAATGCGAGCATCCGCACAAAAAATCTGGCAAACTTCCTGGAGTATTTTTCTGACAACTGAAAGTCAGAAAAGTTGAATGATGCGTGGAAATCACAAGCACAATGAAAACGCTTCTCAAGACGTTGACTAAGCTCCTCGGAACTTGACATGATCCTGAACGCTTTCTTGATGGGTAATCCTGGCAGTCCTTCAATTCCCATTGCACAAGCATGGACAACAGACCTGAATGGAATTCTGGCCTGAACAAAGGCTTGCAGCTTCGGATGAGTCCAATACCTGTTGGAATTTGGCAATTCAAAAGACATAGACAACTCGGGATGTCTTTCTACTAACCGATCCAACAACTTTTCACAAGCGGCTAGAAGTCCGAAAAACTTTCGCTCATGCTCTGGGACTCTTTTCCCACCCGAAAAATTCTGCAATGGAGATCCACCTGTGCACGGCAATGACATGTGAACGTGACAGAACAAATGCACCTCTCCCAGCTCTCGATCAGAGGCTGATCTGGTCATCTTCAAGTCCTCCATCACCTGGTCCACAAGATCTGCAACATGATTCTGTGTAGCTACCTTCTCAAGATTTCCAACATAACAAGCACGGCTCTCAGCGCATGCAGCTGACAAGACACTGGCTCTGCTGCAGGCTAGCTCAACAAAAAGACCTACCCCCCTTTCACTCTTGAAATGGGTCACATCAGCTTCTGAAGAACTCGAACCTGAAATTGCAGACAAAACACTGGCCGTTGCTCCACCTCGAGCAGCTGCATTCGCAGTTGCTGCTGACGCTGTTGACGATGTCAACAACCTGAACAACCTCCGATTCGCTCGCATCGGAAGCTCTCCACTGCCATGACATGCTATGCAGGCTTCCATACGACGCTGGGGCGGTCTCCCTGATGTCTCAGAAGGCTCTGGCGGGGCCTCACTGGCCGGTGCCTTTGCAACTGGGGTCCTTGAAATCATAGACATACTGTACCCCGATGAAGGGGCAATTGTCTCAGCTTCCAGTGCTCCTCCTGGGCCAACTCTGAATGGCCTATGGGGCGGCTCGCCCACAAGCGACGCTGCTTTCGCTTCAGGGCTCTTTGGAGTAACCAAATCCACAGTTGGTGCTGCCTTTGCACCTGGACTCGCCTTAGGCGATGTAGGCTCTCCAGATTTCGCCTTTGGAGGCGTCTTGGGTGGCGTCTTTGGCGCACTTGAAACTCTTCTTGGAGCTGGCGGCGGTGGTGGTACCTGAGGTGGCGCCGGGGGCGCTGGCGGTGGTGGTAGAAGGCCCTGGGCTGGAGAAGGCATTGCTGGAGGGGCCTTCCCAGAGATGGGTGGTGCCTGTGGTGGCTGTGGCCCTTGCGGAACCCACCCCTTCGGCGGGTGTGGAGGCGGCTTTGGACCCATCGCCACTGCCGCATTGCTATAAGCGTCCAGTTGTGGCAACACCATATCAAGCAGGAATATCAAGGTGCGCAGAGAAAAACCACGAAGGAATTCAGCTAACAGGTTCCTCATGAGCTGTCCCCCTTCCGCATGAGCCTGTCCAGGGATAGGGATCATGTCAATCAGAACCTGCCGCAAATCCTGTTCCGTAGCAAGGGGGTCATCCCTTACATCTCTGCCGTCACATGGCACCGTATGCAGGTCAGAGCATCCATCACCAGCAGCCTGGAGTAGCGAACTCAGGGTGCGTTTGCAATGATCAGGGAGATCAAAACTAACCCATGAGAGCACTCGTAAGAGCCCTTCACATCGTATCCCGTGCGGTATGACCTCAGGGGTCGTAATTTGGAGATAATCTATATGATGGGTGCCTTCTTCAATTGGGGTAAACAAAAGGTGGCCATATGCATGTCTGGCACGGCCACTCCACGATGGATGCCCGTCAATAAGGACAATATTGTAGCTCAGGTCTGTGAGGGTGTCAGGACGCCACACGCAGAGCCGGTCCTCAAGACAATGCAGGAGCACTACCCTTCGTTCCCCAGTTGCCAACCGCAACATGTCAGGCGGAGAGGCAATTGCTGCTACCTTTAGTACCTGGGAAGCAGTCAAATTCATTGAGCACTTTATGGATTGCAAGTCCAGTGTACGATCCCGCCGAGAAGCCAAGGACATCAATATCCCTAATACCGTCTGGGATGGGTACCGTCACATACTGTGGAAAGCAGGCTCGCAAAAACAGCCATTTGCCCTGTGGGTGATAACACCTGAAGATCTGACGAACTGCAGTGACCCATGTGGGATGGGGTGGTCTTGCATGCGCTGGCCGGATTGTAGCCGCAGTCAATAACCGTATGGCACGGGTGATCAAAAGCTTATGATTGGCAAATCTATCCGGAAGGAATGCCCTCCAAGCACTCCATCCCAGTGCAGTGGAGAACATCTGGTAGATTGCGTACTCATGTGTAGTTTTGGTCAACCCTAGTTGAGTGATGCGCTGCTCCCAGTCATCTGTCATTGCAAGTGAGGGGCCATACACTTTCATTTTTGCGTATGATTCTGAAAGAAAATGTCGTACTCATGCTCAGGGCTTAACAGCCCGCCACCCAATCCACTGCAATGCACTGGTGAGGGGTCGATCCGGCATGGGAGAATCCTCTTGCCAGACATTACCCATCGAGAAAATCCATTGCGCCCATTTCTGCGGCCGGTCAAGCATAACTTGCGAAGTTTGCGAAGTTTTTGCGGCATCCCCCGTGTAGATTCGCTGGGAGCACTGCACGAGATCAAAGACTTCACCCTTCATTTCTGCTTGCCAGTCCTCTGGTGCGCGGAAAACTGTTGGGAGACCAAAAGTGAGCTCTGCTGCCTGGGTGAGGGCCCGGCACTGGATTCCCATTGCAGCTCTTCGCTCCCACAGACCAAGCAACGCCACGGTCTGCTGATAAGAGAGCGAGGACGGTGGGATTTTCGCATGGACACGTAGGCCAATGACAGGGAGAAAGTTGTGGTGTAGCCACTGCGGCTGCCAATCTGCTGTCCCAAACAGAGCTGCCGCTAGTAGTAGCCACCCAAATTGCGCCAACTCCTCAAGTCGCGATGGCAGATGTTGCTTGGCCCTTGTTCCAAACCCCTGCAGGATAGCATTTTTTTTTTCCGTCCAACGCCGTATGGCTTCCGCCAGGTCGTTCAACATGTTTCCAAGCATGTTGCAAAAGAGATTAATTAATTAATTCACCCGAAGCTGTAGTGGCCGCAAAAGGTAACTGGTAGAGGACCGGTACATAGTCCTATTCCCTTGTCACGGTGACAGAAAACAAGAACCGAAACCAACAAAACAAACCCATGCAGGATAGCAGGCCTCATGAAGCTTGGTTCAATTTCCATGGCCTGAAAGATCTTGTCTCCTGGTAATACTTTAATCACCACCTCGCATGGGAGGAGGCTGAGTGTTGGCAGGGCTTCTTGCTCATAGGCAGGCCGGGCCCACTTGTGAAAGTTGGGTTGTCTGCCTTGGAAGCCGTCAAGGATTCCTCGCAAGTGTCCATGACGAGGCCACACACCCGTCTCAGGAACAGGAAAGGTAACCCACCCTGACCATTGTCCCAGTAAGCTCCAGGCATGACACCAGTCAGCTGCACATCGAGTGGCGGTGCCTAGAAGTGGCGATCCTAGTAAACCACTGGAAACGGCAGTTTCTGTGTCACAAGGCGGTTGAGTGGTTGACAGGTAACCTTCGACATGGTCAGGGTAGGCTTTGCTGGCAAGTAGCAAGTTCATCTGGGTCTCGCTCAGAATCAGCAAGTTCAGACTCCAGGAGTGGGCTGCGATGTCCAGATGCCAACACAATAACTAGTCCAGCATTGATCTCCGTGAAGGCTTCACTAACCAGGATGACGCCTTTGCTGGCCACAGGTTGCTGCGCTTCAATGGTTGACCGTTTGTTAGTTGAACCTGAGCACGACTGGACAGTGGGCGAGGAGTTGCTGCTCTTCTCTTCTCGCTCAGTTGGGTGTGGGCTCGGGGCAGGCAGTCGGTGAGAGGCCCTTCAGGAAGGTACCTTAAGGGGGGAGCTTGAGAAATTGAATTTGAAGGTCCGTTGAGGAAGGCTTCGAAGCCCCCTTAAGGTGCCTTCGAAGCCTTCGAAGCTCCCTTAAGGTACCTTCAAAGGCTTCAGCCAAGGCTTCAACGCTCGAAGCCACCTTAAGGTACCTTAAGGAGAGCTTCGAAGGCTTCGAAGGCACCTTAAGGGGGCTTCGAAGAATTCGTCCAAGCCCGCTTAAGATACCTTCGAAGTCTTCGGCGAAGACCCCTTAAGGTACCTTCGTCGAAGCCCCCTTAAGGTACCTTCGAAGGCTTCGAAGCCCCCTTAAGATACCTTCGAAGCCTTCGAAGCCCCCTTAAGGTACCTTAAGGGGGCTTCGGTTCCTCGTTCACCCCCCCCCTTCCCTCCCCGTCCCCCCCGTCGGCAAAGGCTCAAGGTTCCCTTCATCGAAGCACCCTTAAGGTACCTTCGAAGGCTTCGAAGCCCCCTTAAGATACCTTCGAAGCCTTCGAAGCCCCCTTAAGGTACCTTAAGGCCCCCTTAAGGTAGCTTAGGGGCTTTGGTTCCCCTTCGGCAAAGGCTTGAGGTACCTTCGAAGTCTTCGGCGAAGACCCCTTAAGGTACCTTCGAAGGCTTCGAAGCCGCCTTAAGGTACGTTCGTCGAAGGCATGATCTAAAATCTAATTCGCTTGCCTTCCACAATGCCATGATCTAAAATCTAACTCTTTATTTAAACTTCCACCCCCTTCTTGTCTTCCACAGTGCCATGATCTAAATTCTAACTCTTTATTAAAATTCCCCCCCTTGCCTTCCACAATGCCATGATCTAAAATCGAACTCTTTATTTAAACTTCTCCCCTTGCCTTCCACAATGCCATGATCTAAATTCCAACTCTTTATTTACACTTCCTCCCCTGTCTTCCACAATGCCATGATCCAAAGTCAAACACTTTATTTAAACTTCCCTCCGCTTGCCTTCCACAATGCCATGGTCTAAAATCCAACTCTTGTTTTTTAAAACTTGAATCTAAAATCTGACTTTTTATGAACTTCCCCCTCCCTTGCCTTCCACAATGCCATGATCTGAAAATCTACTGTTTATTTATAGTTCCACTATTGCCTTCCACAATGGCATGATCTAAAATCGAACTCTTCAAAATTTCCCCCCTGCCTTCCACCATGCCATGGTCTAAAATCTAACTTAAACTTCCCCCCGCTTGCCTTCCACAATGCCATGATCTAAATTCCAACTCTTTATTTACACTTCCTCCCCTGTCTTCCACAATGCCATGATCTAAATTCCAACTCTTTGTTTAAATTTCATCCCCCTGCCTTCCACAATGCCAAGATCTAAAATCTAACTCTTTATTTAAAGTTCTCCCTTGCCTTCCACAATGCCATGATCTAAATTCTAACTCTTTATTTCAGCTTCCCCCCCTTGCCTTCCACAATGCCATGATCTAAAATCTAACTCTTTATTTATAGTTCCACTCTTGCCTTCCACAATGGCATGATCTAAAATCGAACTCTTCAGTTCCGCCCTTGCCTTCCACAATGCCTGATCTAAATTCCAACTCTTTATTTAAATTTCCCCCTTGCCTTCCACCATGCCATGGTCTAAAATCTAACTTAAACTTGCTCCCGCTTGCCTTCCACAATGCCATGATCTAAAGTCCAACTCTTTGTTTCAATTTCATCCCCCTGCCTTCCACAATGCACTGATCTAAAATCTAACTCTTCATTTAAACTTCCCCCTCCTTGCCGTCGACAATGCCATGATCTAAATTCTAACTTTATTTAAACTTTCCCCCTTGCCTTCCACAATACCATGATCTGAAATCTAATTCTCTTGCCTTCCACACGACTGCCCCCAGGCAGTTGGTGAGAGACCCTTCAGGAAGGTACCTTAAGGGGGGAGCTTGAGAAATTGAATTTGAAGGTCCGTTGAGCTTCGAAGCTCCCTTAAGGTACCTTCAAAGGCTTCAGCCAAGGCTTCAACGCTCGAAGCCACCTTAAGGTACCTTAAGGGAGCTTCGAAGGCTTCGAAGGCACCTTAAGGGGGCTTCGAAGAATTCGTCCAAGCCCGCTTAAGATACCTTCGAAGTCTTCGGCGAAGACCCCTTAAGGTACCTCGTCGAAGCCCCCTTAAGGTACCTTCGAAGGCTTCGAAGCCCCCTTAAGATACCTTCGAAGCCTTCGAAGCCTCCTTAAGGTACCTTAAGGGGGCTTCGGTTCCTCGTTCACCCCCCCTCCCTCCCCGTCCCCCCTTCGGCAAAGGCTTAAGGTACCTTCGAAGGGGCTTAAGGTACCTTCGCCGAAGGGTGCTCCACGACTGCCCCGCTCGGGGGTTCTGACCCACCAAAGTGAACCTCTCCTCGAAATTTGCTGTGGGGTCTGGAGGCGGTGCCTGCACGTCAATGGCCGCAAAGTTCTCAACACTGCGCGATTTGGGCAGCTTGATATGGGAGACTGTGGCCAGCACTCCAGGGTTAAGTCACTGGCCCGTGGTTGCTGCGTGGTGGAAGGAGCGAATCCGATATGTGGACCTCTTTAGCGAGCACACCACAGTGGTGTTTGCACCCATATCGGCAGACACTGGCCTGGATAAGGTGCACCCTACGTGGCACCTGCAACTGGATGCATGTGTCTTTCTCTTCCCAAGCATCAACTTTGCTCTCATCGATAGTGATTGTGTGCCTGTAACGCTCTTCGAAATTCAGGAGCTGTGGCTGTCATGGCACGACCCCCTGATGAAGGATGCCGTCAACCTGAAGTAATACCGAGCAGTCCGATTGCACCTGCGCAGAAGAGAGCACGATCTGTTGACACGGGGAAAGCCACGCAACAACAACCTGGCCCCGCCAGCAGGTCTATTATCAGTGATGAGGTGACTTTTAACGTGACAAGGGCATAGGACTTGTCCGGTCCTCCACCAGTTTACTTTAGCGGCCTCTACAGCTTCGACTCCTGCATGAATTCAATAATTAATCTCTGTGTAACATGCTTGGAAACTTGTTGAACGACCTGGCGGAAGCCATACGGCGTTGGACGGAAAAAACTTATCAGTGATGAGGTAAATAGTCTGGAAAGCTAGAAACGCAAGCGGCTTGGCAAACGACCCAGCGATGAAGGCTGTGCCAAGTAGGTCCCGGTGCAACCTCTACACCATCCACTACCTTGATCTCATAGTCGTGCCTATCAGGTTCGCCAGACTTCTTGTGGGGGTCTCCAAATCGCCACTGGTGATGGACAGTCTGGTTCAAACCATACTCAGTGGAAATGTCTTTATAAAGACCTAGAGCTTCCAACAGGTCATCAAATTGCGCTGTAGGGTCAGGTTCGAACCAGATTTGCTCAGCTTACTGCCTAATAAGGAGCTCCATGAGCAGGATTAGAGCAAAGCCCCTGGACCAGTCTACGGCCAGAGACAATGCCAAATAGTAATGTTTAGGGGGACCAGCGGAGTGATACCCCTGACCAGTCTACGGCCAGAAGTACCACACTGGAACACTTGTTGAGGGAGTGGCAATGGGGAACAGGGGAACCAGGAAGAGACGAGGGGAGGAGAGAGGGGGATGCTGGAAATCCTGGACTGTCTGCGGCCAGAAAGACAGGTACTGAGTCTGAGAAAAGCAGAAAGCCAAAGAGACAAACGAGAAGGGGGAGCGAAGAGGCAACCAAACGGGAAAACAACACAAAGAAGGGGCAAGAGAACCGGGGTAAGAGAAAAAGGAGAGGGGGGACGTACCACCCACCACCGTTCCCAGATGGATAAGAACGGAGCAAAGACTGCCCAGGGCGAAGTCAAAAGGGGCACGCCAAGCAATAGAGATGGGAAACAAACAACAGATAACGGAAAGAGACGAGGGCACAGAGAAACGAGGAAAATGGGGCGTGAGGCACTCACACTCCTGGACCAGTCTACGGCTAGAAAAGCCAGGTACTCACCGATCACACCGGAGGAGAAAGAAAGCAACAGAAAAATTTAGACAAGACGGTGGAAAGAGACAAGGCGGATAAACCGCCCGGAGCGACACAATGAAACCACCCCGAGAGCCTAATCTGCAAGGATAGCAGGGAGAGTTGTGAAAAATCATCCTATGTATAGCTAGCGTAGCGATCTTGTGCTTGAACTTGGTAGTTGTTAGTTGTTTTGTAGTTGTAGTTTGTGGACTTGCGTAGTTTGGACTTTGTTTTGTAGTTAGCAGGTGATTGTGATGTAGTTAATCGATCTCATCTCATTCCGTCACAAAGAGTTGTGACGGAGTTGCCATTTTTCGTTGGTAGTTAGCCGTTTTTAGGTTTTCTGCACGTTGTAGGTTATTTCACACGAGAACCAAACTGCACGAAACCAATTTGAGGTTTTTGCCACGTAGAAGTTTGTTTTTTGCACGTGTCTAGATTTGTAGAATCCTTTTCGGAACTGCTATGACCCAACGTAAACGTTGGCTCAAGACCCGCGAGTTCGACAAGGGTGAGTGTGTCGCCGTGAGACGGCCTGGGAAAGCTGACACAGACAGAAACGCGAAACGACCACCGTTTGTTTGTGTTTTGGTTTGGGTTTACTTTGTGCACGAGAGGTTTGAAAGCGGTTTTCGCGATCTAACTTTGTGTGTCAAAGTTTTACGTGGTAGCGGAGCTTGTGTGCTCCCTCCACAAGAGATCCTGTGAGGATCTGGCACGCCTGTGTGCGTCTTGTGTGTGCCTGGTTCCAGGGAAGTTGGTGTGAGTTGCGTTTGACTGTCGTGTGTTTGACTTCGAGGTGTCAAAAATGTCTCAATCAGGACAACCACAGCATTTTCGAATGGACGGCCAAGGTACCCAGAGCGGAGAGAAAGGATATGGTAAGGGTTTTCAGGCAGGTGGACCGACTGGACCGTACCCTGTTGGAGAAGTTGGACCGGGGAGTCCGCAACCTGCGTCACCGACGCACCAAGAGCAGCCTAGTATGCCAGGAAGTCCAGGTCCGCAAGGTCCTTTGTTCACGCCAGATCAGTTGACCCAGATCGCACAGATCTTCCGCATGGGAATTGAGCCTGTCGTAAGGGAGATGAGTACGAGACTTGACAGTTTGCAAGCTCAGGTGACTCGCGTTCCAGAGGGAACTGCAGCCTTGCACGGTGCGAGACCGGCTGATGCATCCTTGTCTTCAGGTTTAAGCAGTGGACCTTCACGGTTTGGTGAACAGCCACCCACGAGTCCAGGACCTGCGTTCCGACCTGTGGGGTCGCCGCCAGGTATAGCACAAGTCACACCCCAGAGGGGGGAGAGAAATCCGAATCAAGATGACGACAGAGATGGTCGTGACATCTTTAGTAAATCTGAGAAATGGTTACCTCCTATGCCTACTGTGGATTTCAGGAATTGGAAAACCCGTGCAGATGAAGTCCTTGGATTTTCGGACTGGGTTCAGGCGCTACGTGCTTGGGTTTCCTTAGGAAGTGACATCTTTGCCTGGGAGATTGCCCAGTGCATTGGTTGGGAACAAGAGATCCATATGTCTGTGCTGAAGCCCGCTCAACAGACCCGCAGCGCGCGTCTTCTTGCAATCCTCATCCAGACGTTTAAGGATTTCCCAAGGGGGAACACCATGCTGCAAGCTTATGTTGAAGGAGTTGGTGTTGATGGAGCGTTCTTGGCAACTAGAGGTACGAGTGGTTTTGAAGGTTTGCGTTTGTTGGCAAGAGAGTTTTCTTTGCGTTCAAGGGCAGAAGCGTCTTTCTTTCGCACTGAGTTTTTGGCAAAGACGTTCAAAGCGTCTGCTGGTGTTACTCAGGTTAGTGACATTATTCGCCAGATTGACGTCGGACTGTCAAGGTTTCGCAAGATGATTGAAACTCTACCTGCAACTGTGTCCAGAGTTGGACTTGAGGTGCAAACAAGTGATCTTACCATCATGCTTTTACGTTCGCTGCCACATGATGTTCGTTCGTACACCACGTTACATGCAGCAGGTGATGCATACACCGACCTTCGCACTGCTGCGTTGCGTTTTGAGACGCAGCAACGCATGTTTGCTGAGTTGAGTGGCCCATCTTCATCAGGTGCACGAGGTGTGCATGCACTTGAAAGTGCTGAGACCGCTGAAGAGTGGTGGGGATACGATCAGGAAGGTTATGACAACTCTGAGTATGCCCAGGAAGAAGATCCTGATGATCAATGGGAATGGGACGAAGATGCACAGGTTTGGATCAGTGCTACTGTTGCCAAAGGAAAGGGAAGTCCCAAGAGCACGATGAAGTGTCATCTGTGTGGGAGGCGAGGCCACATGGCCAAGCAATGCAAGGCCGATCTGAGCAAGGTGAAGTGTTTTCATTGCTCGAAGTTTGGTCACATTGGGGCACAATGCCCTGACAAGCCCAAAGGTGACAAGGGAAAGCAGCAAAAGAAGCCCCAGCCGAAAGCTGGAAAGAGCAAAGGTAAGGGAAAGATGCACGAGTTGGCAGAGGAGAATGGGCAGGAAGCTGCTCCAGCACAAGGTGAGGTGCTGATGCCATTGATTTCTTCAGTTGAACATTCGGGTGATGAGTGGCGATGGTGGTTGATTGACAGTGGAGCAGCTGTCTCAGTGTTGTCTGAGCAGTTCAAGGCCTACTACAAGTGCAGCGCAGAAGAGCAGGTGATGGACACCTACTATGCAGCCAATGGGTCTGCAGTCACCATGAGAGGTGAAGTTCAGGTGACAGTTGCGTTTGAGACGGGATCAGGTTCCAAGAAGTCTCAGAACTTTCGTTTGAAGTGCTGCGTAGGCTCCACCAGCCACAACATTGTGAGCACAACCCAGCTTGTGAAGCGTGGATGGACAGTTGTTCAGTCGCCAGGTGAAACCTATCTTTGGCATGAAGAGTCGAATACCGTGATTACTGATGTGGTGTTGTGGGGAGGATGTCCCTGGCTGAGAGCTAAGAAGACAACATCTCAGGTTCCTGCTTTGAAGGATACCTACATGCCGATGGAAGTTGATGTGCCAATGGAGTCAGTGAGGACCGGGCAAGGCTTGACTGTTGGTATGGTAGGTGCGGTTGAGTTGTCAACCCAGGAGAGACTGCGTCAACACATCTTGAGAGGCCATTATCCGTATGACCCTCATTGTTTGGAATGTCAACAGGGCCGTGGTGTTTCCAGAGCACCCAGGCGAGATTTGAAAGAGCGCTTGCTTGAGGTACAGGTTGACTTCATGTTCTTGGGAACAGTTGGATCGCAGTACAAGTTTTTGTTGTTTCGTCACTGTTTCAGTGGTTTGTTGGGTGTCTGCGCTGTGAGCGAGAGTCTTGACACCACCGGCCAACATGTCCGCCAGATCTTGGCAGAGTTTGGACTGTTGTCTGGAGATCCAAAGCCGATTGACTTTAGGTCAGATGCGTCCGATGAACTCGGGACGACGTTGAGAAGAGCTGGTATTCCAAGAGAATTTACCGTCAGCAAAGCAGGTCCCCAGAACCATGATACTGTTGGTTCAGTGGAGCGTGGAGTCCGTGAGCTGAAAGAAGGTCTTGCGGTACTGAGACTCGAATTGGGGAAAGCAGGTGTTGACGTGGTCAACAGTTTGGTTGGCTGGGAAGCCAGTTCAAGGTATGTGATTGCGATGCACAACTTGCATTCGAAGTTGGATGGCACAGGATTGAGTGGACGAGAGGTCCTGAGAAACCAGGTTGATCAGAAGAATGCTGTCACAGCGATGTTCTGTTCTAGGGTTCTTGCGGAGACACCTGACAGTGTGAACAGCATCGGAAGGTTTGTGACTGCTGGATACCTGTATCCTGTGAGGAACTCGTTTGCACACTTTGTAGTTGCGTTGATTGAAGGTGAACTGAAATTTTTCCAAGCGAAGAGCCTGAAGCTCGTTTTTCCAATTGTGTATCCTCTGGAATTGGTTGGAAGGTTCTTGCGTGCAGTGGACTCTGCTGGACCTGCACCCGCCATCTTGGACCAGGAACCGATTGAGATCGTTCCAGAGGACTTTGCACGTCTGCCCGACAAGGTGCAACCTCCACGGCATTGGATTGATGCCCATGGACGGACCGAAGGTTGTAGTTCTTGTGCTACTCGTCAAGGTCGACACTCCAAGAAGTGCTGTGAGCGCTATTGGACATGGCTTCGGAACCAGAGATCCAAAGAAGCCGTTGTGCCTGAGAAACAACTCCCAATTGCCGAGCCCAATGACCAAGAAGTGGCGGTACCAGTACCATCACAGCCACTACCAAAGATTCCAGGTTTGCCACCTGGAATGTTGCCTACAAGGCACTGTCCGAGTTGTGAATCAGGTATGAATGCTCCTGGCACCCGCCATTCAGCTGAGTGCCGCAAGAGGCAAGGTGAGTTCTTGTCTACTCCTGTCAAGCCGTCGTGAGGATGTGGAGCAAGCTTTGGAGCAAGCAGGTGAAGGTGGAGACGTCCCCTACTCACCATCTCTGGGTCCCGAACATGCTGATCTTGCCGATGTGGACATGGACTTACCACTTGAGGCGAGTTCTGCACCAGCTGAGGCTGCATCCTTTTCGGAGCGAGACGTTCCAGAATTTCAATCCGAAGACGTTGAGATGGAAGTTGAACAGCCACAGACGATCCCGATGATCGATGTGTGTCTTTGCTCTGAGAGAGTCAGGATTGGATGTTTGACTTCTCCCGATCTGCTCTCCGAGGAGCGGTTCTCTGTTGAGTCTATCAGTTTTTCAGGTGGAGCTCATGACTCTGAAGTTGTTGAGCTATGTGGATCCAAGGTTCGATTGTGGAAGCCAACAGGAGCTGTTTCGGATACCACTCTTGAAGAACTGGACCCCCAAGGAACTTTCCTTGCGATGGTCAAAGAGCTCAAGGGATTGACTCATGTGAATGCAGGTCGTATCATGAAGGAGAAGGAAGCCTTGCAGTTTTGCAAGAAGCACAACATCAAAGTTATCTCCTGCAGGTGGGTTACGAACAGTAAGCCTGAAGCCGACGAAGGAGTTCGTGCTCGGATAGTCGTGAAAGATTTCGCTAAAGGTCAGAAGACCGCCAGGCAGGAAGGTATTTCTTCCCCCACACCCTCGATTGAGTCGCTACGACTTCTGTTGGGAGCGGCAACGGGTATGTGGACTGGTGGAAAAGGTTTCAACCTTTATGCGATTGACGTCAGTCAGGCGTTCATGAATTCACCGCTCACTGTGAAGGTTTGTGTCCGGCTTCCATCATCAATCAGCACACTTGACAATGAACCGGTTTTCCTTGAGGCTTACAAGGGTTTGAATGGACTTCGTATCGCAAGTTTGACTTGTGTTCTGTTCTTTGATGGGATTGTCAAGAGCGTTGGCATCCGATCTGGACTTGTGGAGCCATGCTTGTACGGTGGGATGGTGCGAGGTGCCCCCATCCTTGTCATCTGCTATGTTGATGACCTGTTGGTTGCCACGCCCAGCGAGGCTGCGTATCGTGTTCTGTTTGAAGCTCTTGAGAAGCAAGTCAAGATCCGAGAGACTGGCCGAGTGACCATGTCTGGTGGTTCATTGAAGTTTCTAGGCCGTACCATCCTCAGAGAGAAGGGAAGCTCAGGTTTGCAGTTGTTTGTCGACCAGGAATTACCTGAACAGTGCGTTCGAGGAGTATGGAATCTCCAAAGGTTCCACTGCATTTCCTGATCTTCGTCCATTTTTGGAGCAGACACTGCAAGAAGAGCCTATCAGCGCTGAGGCGCACTCCAAGTTCAGGAGAGTTCTTGGACGTTTGTCATGGCTGGCACAGACCCGACAGGATATCTTGATCCTGATTGCAATGCTGTCAACTGGACAATCTTGTCCAAAGCCAGGCCATGAGAAAGCTCTGCGAACCGTGCTTCGATTCATGTTGTTGCACATGAAGATGTCCCAGAAATTTCCCTCACCTGGACTTGAGGACCTTTCTGAGAAGGACATCGGTCTGGAAGTTTATAGTGATGCTGGATTTGCCCCTATGCAAGCTACTCAGAGGAGAAGCATCACTGGATGTGTTATTGTTTTCCGACGTGTTGTCTTGAAGTGTTTCTCTCGACATCAGGCATCTGTGACTTTGAGTTCATGCGAGGCAGAGCTCGTTGCCGTTCAGGCAGCTGTCCAAGAAGCCATTGGTTTGCTGAGAAGTCTGAGTTTTGTCCTGCGTCGCATTCAGGTATATCCACCGTCTTCATCAGAGGACGACAGTTTGGATTTTGTCTGTCCAATCCTCTTGTGGACCGACTCCCTGAGTGGGAAGATGCTTTTGGAAGGTTCCGACCTCCAGCGTAGGTCAAGACATATCGACATCAAAGTGAACTGGTTGAGAGAACTTTTGGGAAAGGAAATTTTGCAAATTGGACATGTCAGAGGAACTGGAAACGTCGCTGACCATTTTACCAAATGTTTGCCGACGATCAAAGCGTTGCAGTACATGGAAATACTTGGTTTTTCGTCGTTTGAAGGTATTCTTTTGGACTGTTTGCTTGATTTTGAAATCCGCGACAACAGTTTTTCAGGTATTTTGTGTGCGTTTTCAACCAGAAACTGCATGTTTTGTGGAGAGTTGATTTGTGAAGAACCTGCAAATTCAACAACTTGTGAATTGTCGCCATTTCCACGTTCATGCACTCATATGATCAATGCACTTGTAGCTGTTTGCGAAAGGTTTCAAGGCGAGGGAATCGGTTCCGCTATGGCTGGACGTATCCCTGCAGAACGAGAAGAGCCCAGAGCGCCGGACAGCCATGCGCTCCTTGGGCATCCAACAGCTGAAGGTGTCGGTGCGGCACCTGAATCTGATGATACGGTTACCATCATAGGTGGTGAAGCCAATACTGCGACTGTTGCGGTGACACCTGCAGAGGCAGTGGTGCCAGCTGCTGAGGCAGTGCCAAAGGCAGCAGAGGCTGCAGCTCCCCCTGCCGCTACTGAAGCGGCACCAGGTGCACCAGGTGCATCAGAGACTGCAGCTGCCGAGGCTGAGGATGTTGTGGAGGTCGCTCCAAAGAAAGCTCAGCCGCCGAGGCCCAAGGAGAAAGCCATGCCTACTACTCGAGGCAGACCTGAAGCGAAAGCAAGGCCGTCAGGAAGGTCTCAAGCTCCTGGACGTGAACCTGCTGTGAAGAAGATGCCCAGGAAGCCTGGTCGCTTTGTGATTCAGGTGAAGAAAGAGGCCTGGGAGGCCACTGGTTTGCTGAAGAGGCGACGCGAGGCTGGTCGTCGTAAGGCCAAGCGCCAGGCTTGGAAGAACAGGCAAAGGAGGCACTCGAGTTCTTCGCTGCGCAGAGGAGAGAAGAGGAATCGAGGCCAACGCCTACATATGAGGTTGTGAGAGGGTCGAGACTGCCAGGTCAGAGAAGGGTCGTCCGAAGGATGTACAACGCTCAGTCAAACAGGAGAGAGGAGTTGCAGATCGAAACAAGGAACCCGAAATCTGAGGAAGACAAAGGACCCGCCTTTGTGAGGTCTTTCAGTGGATTCAGCTGGAAGAATCCGAAGGGTCTGAAGTGTGGCCATTGTGGTCAGAGAGGCCACATTATCTCTCAGCGCCCTGAGATGGAGCGAAGGGTGAGCCTTACTCATGGGCGTGTGACTTTGACGCCAAGAGGACAGCACCAGCCAGACTCCACTGTGGGCGATGAGGTTGCCCCGGGTGATTCGATTTCACAGGTTGGGTTGACCCAGGAGTCACTACGTATCCACAACAAGAGGCTGAGAGGCCACGGTTGGTCCGAGGAGGCCCCAGCAGCCGCAGGTAGCCCTCCAAGAGCTCGTCAGAGGACTGGGATGGGTCCCCCTCAGACGCCAGCGTTGAGCTGGCGCAACGGCAAGCGCGAGGTCAACCGGGTGTAGAGCTTGTGGTCAGATATGGATATGAGGCCTTTGCTGGTTTTCATGTCATCCAGCTGCTCACAGAGGGTGTTCCTATTTTGCTCTTCAGCGATCCGAATGCGGTCCCTCCAGTGTCGCCATGGAACCTATGTGCAAATGGCAACCTAGGGAGCATGGAATCCAATGTTATGGCCCTCAGGGCACTGTTTGGGCGCTTCCAGCTCCCTGATGGCCTGCGCCGCTGTGCCATCTTCCTAGTTCAAGAAAAAGTGATGCAAGGTACCAGTCGAGCCGCGGACTATCGAGCGTATCGACGAATTGCCCCGAAGTCACTTGAGCTAGTCGTAGTTTCCAAGCCTGTCGCATTTGCCTTTTGTGGACGACTTTTAGTGCAGCAGCCAGCAGAGGTGGAATATTTTGACCCTGCGCGAGATTGGCCGCAGCCTATTGGCTATTGAAGATGTTGTAGTTTTTCTTAACTACCTTCAAAAGTGCTATCGGGACCTCAATCAAGGAGCGACAGCGCAACTCCTGGTGATGTGCAACCGCACGGCTGTGCACAACCAACTCCTGCAACATGGTTTTCAGGCAGCCTGGTTTGGAGGACTTAGAATAGCCACAACCTCGTCAGCAGCAGGGGCAACCGCACGAATCGCAGTTGTTGTTCAAACAGGGTGTGGTTTCCTCAGCGGGGGCCGTCGAGGGGCATCGTTGGAAGACAGGGAAGACTGTTTTGGACGAGCCACAGTGGCGCTCACAAGAGCAATTAAACACACGTACATTGTCTCTCCCATTGATATGGCTGGGCTGATTGGGATGGCTCAGACGCTAGCGGTCTATCACTATGGGTATCATACCCTCAAAAATAGACTAGTCCAGTATCATGAGCCTAAGCGAGAACCCTCGGACGCAGAAGCGGTCCTAGAGTGGGGACTCAACACACCCTTTACGTCGCAAGACAAACCACCCCTTGCCATTGCCATGGTAGTGACACTGAATGGAGTGCGCTCCCTGGAAGGTATAGGTTGGTTATTGCGCAGAAGCCGAAGCTGCGGCTTACGCAGGAGGTCATTGCGGCATTAGCCTCCCACAGTCGGGACCATCGTCTCACGGCGAGTAGTTTCTTTCCGTGTTCCATTGATCGGGAGTACCTGTATGGCTATGCAGGCGACGGATATCGATCTCCACTGTGGCTTTGTGCTTCCCACAATGGCTCTCCGGTTCTTGTTCACCGGCTCAGGGGCAGCAAGATATATTTCCATCAGGCCACCAAAGACCGGCGGATATTACTAATACCAGGTATCCACTATTTTGATGCTCACCGACTGCAACCACTGCTACTGCAGGCTCCTGCACTGCAAGTTCACCTGAGAGCGAGCCCTCTGGTAGGCCCTGAAGGGGCTGGTGAGACTGTGGAGGATCCCTCGTCGGATGAAGAGCGAGCCACCACTGATGGTGAATCTGAGGTGGAGGAGGAAGCAGACGAGGCGGATCTACCTCCTGAAGAACCATGGTGCCCGCCAATCCCAAATGCACTTGATGATCCTACGGAAATGGAAATCAAAGGTGCAGCTGACAAGCTGGCCACCATGATGAACAGTTCTCAGCCCCAAGCCAACGTCTTCTTCCAGCCCGAAAACCTAGGTGCTCTCCCACACCTGTGGCTGCAGGCCAAACTTACCATCTCCTTAACGTCCATGAGGTGCCATACAAGTCCCGCAAGAGGTTTCCTTTGCTTGTCCCCATAGAGTTTTTGAAGGGCTGCAGAGGGACGCGGTTGACCAAGTACTGCAGGCAGTCAAGTTCACCGACAAAAACGCCCCTGGACTGAGTCTGGCTTTGGACGAGGAATTCCAAGCAGCCAATTGCTTTACGGAACTCATACGCGGGTACACAATGGGTGCAGTAGAACCCTACATCATGATGGGCCTGCAACCCACTGGACCTACGAGAGTCAACTTGGAAGTAATTGTTCCATCCCCCAAAGGACTTACTCCTGCAATGTGGAAGCAGACAGCCACTCTGTGTCCACTTGAGTGGCCGTCCAACTATAGCCTCCTTAGGTTGTGGCACACGACCAAAAGTTTCACCAGTATGCTGCACAACTCAAGCAGCAAATACAGCATCGCCAGCATCGCCATATGTTCACTCATTGGGAAGTCAACCGCGCGAAGTTAGCGAGTAGAGTGCTCTTCCAACGACCAGCCCACTATTTGCCAGAAACGATCCTGAGGCAACATGTGCAAGAGCGGGTCTTCCCTGATAGAAAACTACGTAGGAAAGCACCAGATACCGACCTGGTTGCTTTTCAGACCAAATGCAATGAGTTACGGCTCCTTGCCGCAGAGGCAGAAAGGGCTAACCCTGTCTCCTTTGCGATTGGGAACAGCTGGAATGACACTCTCCGAACAGACAAGCAACACGCACTACCTTGAATATACCACACGGAGTCAGACGTAGCGATTCTCCTTTTCTTCCTCCTCCTCCCGCTTTTTCGGTTCGTTCGCCTTTGTTGCTTTGCCCTCTTCATTTAGGCGCCACATCTTTTTTGCTCCCACTGGCTGCGGTAATGTGGGGGCCCTTTTGCCTAGGTGGGGTTCTGTTTCTCGTGGCCCCCCCTTTTTTTTGCATGTCCTTTTCTTGTGCGGTCCGACTTGGGTCATGCTCTCTCTGCCGTCCTTTGTCCTTTGTGTGGTTTTTCGATCCCTTTCGGGCTTCGCCCTACTGGGCTCTTGGTGTTCCTGTCTGATGCTTCTGCCTGTGCGTCTTTTGGTGCTTCTCTGTCTCTGTTGCGCTCCTTTCTGTGTATGGTTGGGCCCCGCTGTTTCTGTCTTGTTTTTTGGCTGTTGTTGGCTCCCCTCCCTGTCAGATGTTGCTTCCCCTCCCCCCGCGGTTGGTCCCGTGTGGCGCCCTGGCCCAGTTTTTACGCTGGTACTTCCCTCTGGGTATCTGGTTGCAGCTGTGACGGCTTGGTTGCCCTGCTTTACTGCTGGGAGTGTGGTTGTGCTTTGTCGTCCTTACTTCATTTTGTCTCATGGCAGCAAAGGCTTCTGGCCCTGTGTGGGGTTTTTATCACCTTCTCCACCATGTTGCATGTGCTGTTAGGATGCTCAGTTTGACCACACTGAGGTATTCATCAGGATGATGATCCAGGTCCCCCATTGGTCTCCGCTAAGCTGCACTATTGCTATTCTAATGCAGTAGGTTCGGCCTTCTCCGCCCCTGTCCTCCTTTGCCATCCCGGCACCCCCCTTTTTCTTTGGTTTTTGTGTTTTGTCCGGTCTGGTTGGTTTTTGCTCTTGTTGTGTTTTTTCGCGTTGTATTGATTTCGGTGTGCCCTCCTATGCTTGAGTCACCCTCCCCTGCCCTCACTTAGGCGCGGGGCGTCTGGAGCTTAGATTGGATTGTGAGAGTTTGTCGATCCGTTTTTGTTTGCTTTGTTGCTGACTAAGGTTTATGATTTGAGAGGCACTGACATAGCAGTCTTCACTAAGGTTACTCAGGACGGAAAATTAGTTTCGGCGCCCCCCAGGGCCCGTGTTTTCGCTTTGCCCCTCTTTTTGACTTGATCTATCCTCCTCGGTGGGGTTATTCGTTGATTTGGTTTTGAATTCGTTCCCTTTTTGGAGTCTTTTCGGGGTGTCCTTTGTCCGGTGGAAGCCATGGACTAGACTGTGCTGCAGTGAGTCTCACTGGAGCAATCCAGTGGTGCTCCCTGTAGGACAGCCTAGGGCGCCCGCGAGCAGCACAAGACTGCCTACATGGTTCGTCAGTTAGTGGATGTAATGTGGTGATTCTGCAGCCTGCCTATTCTGTGGGTGAATAGCGTTACAGATTTGGATCCACTACAATCTTCTACGATATGTGCATACTGCAAAGCACTGCAGGTCTTTCAGGGACGATGACACCCTGAAATGTCTTGAACAGTTCTGTGGTTTGCCTGCTCAAGAACCTGCAACAATGAGAGCAACGTTGCCGAAGATAGCACTGGTCTGGCGGAACTAGCGTGTACAGTCATGCCAACTTTCGGCTCTCTTTTGCTGTCCGAGTGTGGAGTCATCGCCTTGTTTGGCTTCATACTATCTGCACAACGACATTTTTATTGCATGTTCCTCATCTTTGCGAGTATTGCCTAGGAGCTTCGCTTGCTGAGATCAATCACTTTGCAGGTTTGCATTCCTCCCCTATGAAACTAGGGGTCTGCACTACATTTGCGATGGCAGTATGGAAGTTTTTCACTGGCCTGCGAAGCTTCCCGTGCGCCATCACCGTCCCCCCCCCCTGCTGGGGGGGGTACCTGGCACTGTGACCACCACGGCTTTCTTGCTCACGGTTGATATATGGTGACGACTCTGTCCATGGAGGCCTTCTGGACAAGATGATCTGAGAGGGCGCTGAGAGAGGCATAAGTTGTAGCCCCGTGTTCATGTACAGTTTTGGCACATCTATGCCTGAGTAGACAGGCAAGCTGGCTAGGCCTTCATGTTTGCTTGAATGTCGTGGTTCTTAATTCATTTTTTCGCATGTTTTTGAGAGTGATGCAGTGGTCAATCCACTGTGTCCCTTGGCAAATCGATTTTGTGGGTGTTTTGTTTGGGCTCCGGCCCCTTTTTTTTGTGTCTGGTTTGTTGTTGTTTGTTTTGCTGTTTCCTCTGGCGAAACGCAAGTCTGGCTGGGGGATTTGCGGGTCGTCGTGGTTTGGTGGTTTTGTGTGTTTTTTGGTTTTTTGACTTCGATTTGCCTGCTCTTATGGACCAACTGTGTCCTTGTACAAACGTCTTTTCGACAGCTTATGCTCATGTAAGGACCGAGCCTTAGCGCGACATCGGCCAAACTCGAGGAAAAAAAAGTCGTCCAGCTCCGATGAAGCTGGTGCGGAGTTCAGCTCTGCCACGCGTCCTGTTCAACAGCCTCGGATTCCTTTACAACTGAAATTGATCCAACACAAGAAGCTGAAGACCTTGCACCTCATGGAGTTGCAAAACCAACGAGTGATGCTTTGTGGTCGGGTGGCAGAGCCTGCAAGGTACGACAATTTGCAGGAGACGCGGTTTGATACGCCATGTTGCCATATGTGTTGGAAGAAGGTAGGAGATTACTCTTGAGCTGAGACCTCGTGTGCATGCTGAAAACTGGTTGGCTGTTTGAGGACATCGAGGCTTTGAGCCTTTGTTGCAGGAACTTTGTAAAAGTTTTTCATGGAGCAGAGGTCAACAATTTTCTCATTCCATCCTTCCATCCGAGTGCGACTATTTTCAGCGTGTCAGATGGTGTTGACTATTTGTCCATGTTTTTCCTCGGGTTGAACCCAGCTTGAGTGAAACCATTTTGATTGCTTGGCAAAATCGCTCGGCAAACTCAGTCAAAGGTTGGTTGGCTCCCTGCGATTTGAGGGGAGAGTGCTTTGTTGCCAAGCGTTTTCCGGTGCCCCAGAAGGACAAGGTGAAGATGGTGGATGATTTTTCTATTTGCGGAGCCAATGGAGCTTACGGCCTTCGTGAGAAGCTCAGAGTTCAAGCTGTGGATGAACTGTGTTCATATTTGGCCTACATGGTGGATGTTGCAAAGGGACGAGACATCCCCAAACTCATTGGAAGGACTTCTGATTCCCATACAAGCAATTCGGAGTATATCCCTGGCATGCAGAACGTATGAAGATTGATTGCAGTGAAGAAGCCTGGCGGTGGCGTGGGATTTTTTTCTGCCCTCGCCCTTCCTTTTAGAGCCACGGGGTCGGTGACCAGTTTTTTGAGAATCTCCGCAAGCCTGACATTCATTGGAACTGTCGTTGCAAATCTTTTGGACCAATTTCTTTGACGATTACACTTGTGTCTGCGCTGAGAATGAAGAATGCAATGTCGCCTTTTACACTGAGTCCCTTTTCAGATTGCTTGGGGTCTGGTTTGCCGAGACTGGTTCAAAGGCAGTACCGTTCAGCACCTCATTGAAGCCCTTGGGGCTCGTGTTTGATGTGGGCAATCTTTCAGCTGGAGTTTTCACTTTGCAACACGCTGAAACGTGCAAGGCTGCGGCTGAACTGACACAAGCTATCGACAAGTTGCTTGCAGACAAGAAGTCTTCACCTAAGGACTTAGAGAGGTTGCATGGACGGTTGATTTGGTTTAGCGCTTTCATTTTTGGCAGAATGATCAACCAAATGGTCAAACAAGTTTCGGCCATGTCTTTGCAGCGAACTAGAGTTGCGCTTTCTGATGAAATTCTCTTTCAGCACTGCATAACTTGAGGGAGACCATATGTCAGGCCAAACCTGTGTCCATATCACGATCCCGATCCCTTTGTACAACTTGGATCGTCTTCACTAACGGAGCATATGAACCTTGCACAGATTGCTTGGCCAGCATCGGAGGAGTGTTGGTCTCCCCCGGAGGGCAACTAGTGCAATGTTTTGGAGAGCATGTGCCCTCCTCCTTGGTCCAGAGTCTCCTTGCGTTTTCAAACCACCCGATTTATGAGATAAAGGTCTTACCAGTCCTCCTTGCCACGAAGCTTTGGATGCGATTCCTGACAGGCTGTCCTACAGTCTTCTTCTTGGACAATGTGGCTGCCAGGGCCTCATACATCAAGGGATGTGGAGCCAACCCACACGCAGCCTCCTTCATCAAAGAGTTCGTTCAACTTGAAGCGCGCCTGAAGATCTACTCGTGGTTTGGAAGAGTACCGAGCCACTCAAACATTTCGGATTCACCATCTCGCCTTTCCTTTAGTGACCGAATTCTTGCGGGGTGTGAAAGAGTTCGGATTGTCGTGCCAACCCACATTTAAAGTGGGGTAGGCTCAGGGTGTGTTGGGCAGCTTCTCCACCCAAACTGATCCAGTCGAACTTTCCCGACAAAAAGGACTTGGGCACTGTGCGATTGAAACCATCTTTTGATCAGTTGATTTTTTTCGTGACGATGGTTGTCAATTTTTATGATTGGCCGTTTGCTGAATCATCACGTTTTTTTCGGCGACGACGTTTTGCGGCATCGACGAAGTTTGTTTGTTGTTGGCGTTTTTAGGATTGAGCGCGCAATGGCGGAAATTTTCACATCAGCCACTCAGCCACTCTGGCAGAGTGGCTGAGTGGCTGCTCCAGCCACTCTGCCAGCGACTGTGGCAGAATGGCTGAGTGGCTGATTGGCTGCGTCAGCCACTCTGGCAGAGTGGCTGAGTCAGCGACTGTGGCAGAATGGCTGAGTGGCTGCGTCAGCCACTCTGGCAAAGTGGCTGATTGGCTGCATCAGCCACTCTGGCAGAGCGGCTGAGTGGCTGAGTGGTTGCGGCAGAGTCATTAATCAATGAAATGGACGGATAAAGTTTTAAACATTTCAAAATCCAAGCAAGAATATATGACATTGACAGCAACTTGATTTACAAACATAACCCTGTAAACTTCAACTGCCATAGTTACATAACTTCAACGGCTTGATTAAGAACAACCACATATACACTTTGAAACATAACCTGAAATCACTTAAAAAGAAAGAACGTGGTGATGAACTCTACAAGTTCAGGATTGGAAACAACTATTACAACAACTATTTGGTGAGCAAAGAATGGCTATGGTGTGCTGTAACCAGAGCAACAGATTTCAATAATGTATATTTTTTCAAAAATGATAAAACCGACGAAGATATGTTTAAGAATTTGGTAGTTAACTATTTGAAAAACAAGGTCGAAGGTTGCAAAGGACAAGACAGAAAAGGAGGAAGAAAAATAGTTGAGGAAACACATTGATGAACATGTTTGAAGATGTTCAAGGGTTGTTGTGCAAACTGTGGAGTTAAATTTAATCTTGATACCAGAGGTGGCAAATTGTCAAGTAACTTTACGGCGCACAGAGGTGATAATGGACTGTGCCATTTTATTGACAACTGCGAGGCTTATTGTTGCCACTGCAATTCTTCTTCACATTAGATTTTTTCAAAATAATAAACTTAACGCATAATAAAATATTGATTTGAGTACGCAAAAAATCATAGGAAACATATATTTTTATAAAGCAGGGTTTGGTTCCGAAAACACTACTTTGAAGGATGCAAGAGAGAAAAACAAATCTATTACCATGAAAAATGTTGAAGATTTTGTCACAAATAGTGTAGAAATAAAAATGAACCCGAGAGGCTCTAACAGCTTTGTTGCTCCACATAACAATCATAAATACCAAGTTGATATATTCTTTATTTCCAAAAAAAAATAAAGGTAAAACAAAGATACAGAGCTGGATTAGTCTGTATTGATTGTTTGAGTAAGTATGCTGTCGTAGTCCCAATAAGAAGGAAAGAGACAGGCAGTGTTATTCAAGGAACAAAGAAAACGATAGAGACGATGGGCAAGAAACCTGAAATCATATACGCCGACGACGAGAAAACTATAGCAAGTGGTGAATTCCAAGCATATGTAGAAAGCGAAGGCATTGAATTGTATAGGACAAGAGGCCACCCTGCTTTTGCCGAGCGTTTTATAAAAACTTTTAAAAACAAATTATGCAAAAGAGTTGAGAACGATGAAAGAAATAAAAAAACGAATATACAATGGATAGACTACATAGATGAAATTATGTTAACTTACAATAATAAAAATGTGCATTCCGCTACTGGTCAAACACCGTATAAAGCCAGAGATAAAGACAATGAATTCAAGTCAAAATTAAACATTGCAATGAAAACAAAAAAACAGAGGCTCTATCCTGAACTATCTGTGGGAGACAAAGTAAAAATCAAAAGGAAGAAAACAACAACGGAGAAGGAGAGAACCTCACACTTTTTGAAAGGTGAGTATACAGTAGAGTCCGTTGATGAAAAATTGAATCAAACATATTATACATTAGAAGGATACAATAGACCACTATTGAGGCATGAATCGCTGAGCATATAAATTACCATTTATAGGAAATCTACTTAAAGGAATCTTATCTATATATATATATATATAATAGCGAAATGTCATTCAGTGATACAAGTAGTGAACGTGAAATCAATCAAAAAAAATGCATCAAACAAAAAATCTTAGGCTGTAAATGTAGTGAATATGCAACAATAAAATGAATTATCAAAAATAATTTTACCGATGGTATTGGTAATAACAATTGTGAATATGTAGCCTGTAAAAGTTGCTCAAATATAATGAGTCATTTTGATTCCATTGAGATTGATATTAACCCGTGTGACGATGATGATATTGATGAACAAATTCAAATATATGTTTATAATACTTTAGTGAATGAATTTCCAGATGATAACATGAATTTAATATTAAAAGGAAGAACATGAAACATTATCAAGATTATGGACAAGGATTGAAAAATTTTTGTCACAATTCATATTCTACTGTTGCATTCTGCATGTTAGAAATGAATATTAATGATGCTGATTGTATGGATGATAACTTTAATCATGAAATTTTTATAGATTGTTTAAGAAAAATATTGTTGTATATCAAAGACAATGAACAGTTTATTGGACATACAATTATTGACGAAAATAAATTTGACAAAGTGTATGAAAAAATACAACAAGGAATTTATATTTGAACCCCATGAATTTTCATATCAGATAATATGAAATTTTATGATATAAGGAAATACACTTAAAATTAAAAGGATAATACCTTATAATAGTATGGAAAGTAGAAAGTGCACAAAGTGCAAGAAAACAAAAATGGTGACGAGTTCAATGGAATGAATAGAATGTGTATTGAATGCTTGGACAAACAAAAGAAGAGTAACAAAGTATATAATCAAACGGAAGTATTGTGCGACATTTGCCAACGGAATGTGAAACAATGCAGGTTGTCCAAACATCTTAAAACCGACAGGCATTCCAACAAGGAAAAACTCAAAAAGGAAGAGAAAAAACATAAATATATGGAGGAATACTTAAAAGATGATGAAACCAGAATTGCAAAATTGAAGCAAATCTGGAAAACCATTGCACAAAAAACTTTAAAAACTCTAACCCCATAATTTTTTCATATCATAATATATGAAATTTATGATACGAACATAGGAATGTTAGACGTGGATGATTTAGATTTATGATTTTTTATTTTATAATAATATGAATACTCTCATGGAACATGATAGATTTTTACATACAACGGAACATGAAGAATGTAATGTTTAATTACATGCCTGTGGTGATGTCAGACAACATTTGAATTGACAATGAACATGTCAAAACCAAACAGTGCAGATTCATTTGGGACTTGCGGAAAATCCATCCAGTGAACATCATCTCAGCAACCTACACGCAATTCAATTGATGATTTGTGATCATGTTTACTTATGATGCGATTTTGGATTCAAGCTTCAAGTGAAGCATAGTGGCAAGTGCCACAACACGACATGGCAAGTGCCACGACAGAACATTGCATTCAATGAATTTTCACACTTGACATGTCGTTTAACCTGTGAAAGTAAACATGAACATGTTCACAAACATCAACATCATGTTCACTTTCAGAAATTTTCGTTTGACCGGCCGCATCTGCTCATCATGGTGACACTGGATGACCTTCGTCTCCCGATTCTGGACCAACTGACTATTCCAGTCTTTTACAACGTTTCAGACGAGCAGGTGCCGTACACGGTCAATGATCTACTAGCTCCATTTGATCTGGATGACTTCGGCATTGAAGGCTGTGAAATCAACAATCTGCTCTATCCAATGAAAACTTCTGCTCAGGTGCACTTGTTGCCCAGCATAGAGCTCATGCAGGAGCATTGGACACCGTTTGACGACAGCCTAGAAGAGAATACAGCGGTGCACTTTGTCATCATCGACCGCTTCCTCTTCCAGTTTTTTTTGGATACTGCTTCTCAGCTTCAAAATACCAACCATCTCGGTGGACTGCCAGGTCAGCGCTTTTCGCACCAAACCAGGCTTGAAGTTCATCTGCTGCCGTCCACAGAAGCAATCGAGATGATCAGCCGCATCCACGGAGAATGTTGCCGACTTCGAACAGAGGTTGTTGGACTTCGCACACAGGTCTAGCGCACCGAGCAGCGCTTAGGCACTCTCATCGAGACATTGGGAGCTGCCTTTCCGCATCTGGCCGAGGACTTGGGGCTCACTATGCAGATCGGTGACCTTGAACCAACGCCAGGAGGTGCGTGATCTCACATCGAAGTGATCTTTTGGAGCACAGCAACAGTTCAATTTTTCAGCCATCTTCAGTGCACAGGCATTTGGTTTTCTACAGTCAATTCCGTTTGCAACTGGATTGAAGCATGTGGCTCTATCCTCGACTTTTGCCGAGACGCAGTTCAGTTTTTGGCCACGCGCTGCTGAGCTTACCTCGTGTCATTTTTGAGTTTAAAAAAAAACAGTTTTCCTCGGGGGATTTGCGCACTGTTAAGGCTCAAGTGAGCTTGTTCCGCAGTCATTTTGACCGGAGGGCAAGAGCCCGATCACTGAGTGAAGCAGTCTCTGTCTCAGAGACGTTGACACTACACGTGAAGAGTAAGTGTCATGAGTCGAGTGACTCTTGATGGATTCTTCATTCTATATTTGTTGAATCCCCGAGTTTTGCTTCACGGATCGTTACATTAAAGTAGTACCCTGTTTTGTGAGTGAGGTTGACGGCATGAACGGAAACATGTCAATGTACCGAGTCGAGTGAAATATTTTATTTCGTCCTTTTGCATGCCAGGTCCGTTGTATCGGCACAGTCATCCCCTCAGTTTCGTTCGACGGGTCATTGCTCACTGATATTTTGGCTTGTTTTGACGAGTGTCATTAACATGCCCGGTTTGA
Source organism: Cladocopium goreaui (assembly GCA_947184155.2). Lineage (NCBI taxonomy): Eukaryota > Dinophyceae > Suessiales > Symbiodiniaceae > Cladocopium > Cladocopium goreaui. The sequence goes on from CAMXCT020003527.1 coordinate 28,683, forward strand.
CAAGTGTCACCAGAAAGTGAGAATGTGAGCGTCAGGTCTATTAGATTGGCACAGTTTCCTTCTCAGCGATTAATGCGTAATGTCTGCTTTGATTCATTTCCTTTTTGACAGTGGCATGAACGTGTACGGTTAGACGAGTGTCACCACATGTTTATTGCCAAGATCAAGAAGACACCACGAGAGCGGCAGCTGCCCTCCATCCTCCCACAGGCAGACAGAGGAGCCTCAGAATTTGGTTATGACCATGAATTAGATACTTTCTTGGTCAGGTGGGAGTCAAGTGACTCCTACTGCTGTGCCGAGTGGCCGGCGTTCGCCTCAGACAATTTTGGGAGCGACATAGGCATTTCATTTTTCTCTTGAGAGGTAAATTTAGACACGATGTCCGCTTCCTGAACGCCCCGGAGGTTGGTGAAGTTTTCTGTTGATGGGAAGGCTCGGTTTTTCAGGGATGTCAGAGGTTCGGTGATGCCACCAAGTTGGACAAAACACCGATTGACCTTTCCTCTTTCATTTTTTTTTTTGGAGCATTCTTTGAAAGACGTCCCGACAGGACCAATCCACAAAGACGTCTTGGAGTGAGCCTTGACTTCGGAAACACCCGAGACTCCTCCTGCCCGGCACAATAGTCCGACTCTCTGTGAGGAGTACATCCGTCATCTTTGGGCAGAAGCCGCATGAGTAAGTCTATTTTTCCAGCATCGGGCATGGATTCAGGATCAGTTGATTCAGAAGACATAAGAGTCCCTTTGCCCTCGAACATAGATGAAAATGATGCAGCAGCGGATAATTGGTTCCCAATAGATTGAAATAGTTTATTTTCTGACTATAACCTATTTCACAAGAAGTAGTCTATTTAGATAGAATTGGTAGATTTGGGGGGGTTGAAAAATAGATAGATTTTTGAAAAACACATTTAACTAATAGTTAGATTTTTTTGAGCCTATTTCCTAGGAAATAGTCTATTTCCTAGGAAATAGATAATTTCTATTTGGGGCCAAACTCCGACCAAAGTCTGACCAAAGTACGACGCCAATGCGTGGAAATGCTGGAGGGGTTGCAAAAATCAATCTTCAAACCTTCACCAAACTCCGACCCACGCCTGCAAACAAGGGGCGAAAGTCCGACCGACTTTCTACCAAACTACGACCCCCCTGTCCCGGGAAAAATCTGCCGATTTTGTAAAAATAGACCGATTTCTCAATCATAGATTTAACTAAATAGTTATTTTTTTGGTAGACTATTTTCTGTATATAGCCTATTTTGTGAAAACAAGGAGAATAGTTAGAAAATAAGGGTAGCTCATCTATTGGGTTTGGGGATGAGGACTTTTTAGAGCCGGACGTAAGCCTGGATTCTCCGAAAGCATCCGATCCGTGCAGTGAAGTCTCTGAGCCTCCACTTAGCGCTGCCAAGAAGAGAGACCTCAGATCCATGATAGAGAACAGCTGCCTGTCCACTCAACCTGTGTTCAAATTCCAGATGCCATGGGAGAGACCAGGCATGAGGACAGTTTTTGACCGCAAACCCAAGAAGCTCATCCCTGTTCCAGTTTTGCAACCGGTTGAAATTACTCTTGAAAAGAAAGATCTCTCTAAGGCTGTTCCGCTGCCGAGCACGAAGCCTTACCGTGGGGCCTTTAGTGAAGTCATCAATTTCAAACTGGACTTTAGTGAACAGGATATGGAAGATCATCTTGAGAGGAAAGCCTTAGAAAAGTGGTATCCCATTTTCTCCTCAGGAGAAGACGCGTGGCCAGAGGGTTTCGACTTGAGAGTAGCCATTGAAGAACATAAGCTTTCTGAAATGAAGTTGGTTTTCGGAACTAGGAGCCCTAACACTATAATCAGGCGAGGTTCAAGCATTCTTCAATTCATCAAATGGTACCGGACAAAATATTTCTCGTTGTGCCCATTCCCAGTGAGCTCCGCCTTGGTGGAAGAATACGTTTCTGCACTACAGGCGAACGGGAAATCTGCATCAGCCATGAGGGGCTTTCTGGAAGCCCTGAATTTTTGCAAGCATTTTCTCAGGATGAACGTTGCTCCTCAGAATCAAGAGTTGGTTTCTGCAAAGGTCCAGCGGATAGTCGAGGTGTGTGATTCACTTTGAAACCTGAGAAACAGCAAGCAAGAGTTTTGACGGTAGGTGAAGTGGAGTATCTGGAATCATGCTTGACCAACGAGAAGATGAGCCTTACTGACAGGGTCGCCTGTGGGGTGATGCTCTTTTGCCTTTATAGCCGAAGCAGGTGGTCAGATGTCAGGAGAATCTATGGTTTTGTCCAGGACGTCAAGGAATCTGAAGGAAAGATTTCTGGGTACTTGGAATGCAGAACAAGGTCCCACAAGACTTCCAGACTGGTCGCGAAGTCGGGGCTAGCCATGCCTTTAGTTGCACCAGTGTGGGGAGTGGGCAGTTTGCCGTGGGGTTTGATTTTCGTCAAGTTGTGTCAGAGTTCCAGCAGGCCGTTGGATTCTTTGAGCAATGAACCCATGCTCAATGCGCCCACTCCCGATGGGTCTTGGTCTTGCAGATCTGTAACGACAACCGAAGCTGGCAAGTGGCTTCGCAAAATCCTGACAGGGATGAAAGATGACACGATCTTCACTACAATTCATGCCTTGAAAGCGACACCACTGTCATGGTGTGCCAAGTGGGGTCTAGGGCCTGACATACGTGCATTGCTTGGACATCACTCAACAGGCAAAACGTCAGCTGAGTGCTATGGAAGAGACAACCTTGCGAAACCTCTCCGTGACTTCGACCTCGTTTTACAACAGATTAGAACGGGAGCCTTTTCACCAGACGCTACCAGATCTGGAATGATTAGGGAAGATCGCGTGCAGGATCCCAGTTTGTCTTATAGCCTTCCATTGCCAAGCGAACCTCCGATTGTTCAGAAACACGAACGAGCCAACGAGGAAGAAGAATCCTCCTCTTCCTCTTCGGGAAAGTTCGGAGTCAGACTTGGAGGGGGACCCAGTGACCCGTTCCAAAGATTGGGGCCCTGAGATGTTGATGTACAGAAACAAAAAGAGCCTCATAGTCCATGCAGTAGCATTAGGCGGAGCAGACACTTTCAGCTGTGGGGTCAAGATTACCAAAGACTTCGAAGAAATCCAGTCTTCTAATTTCCTTGAACTCAGACAATGCAAAAGATGTGCCACTGCAAGGCCATTAAAAACTGCGGGACAGCTCGCATCAGCACTGAAGAAGCTGCGTTCCGAGAGGTGAAGAAAAGCGGGAGAAGGGGCAGCTGTCATTTGATTAGGATCAGTCTGTTTTCAAGGCAATTAGAAAGAAGCAAGTGCTTCAAATTCTTCGAGTGAGAACCATCATGCCAACATGCTGAGTCTCTGAACAATCAGCCATGTTGTTACCGAACATTCATTCATGTGAAGATGTTCTGTTTTGGAAGCAAGTGCTTCCCTTCGGCCATGTGAGTACATGTCCTCTTCCTGCGTTGATGGTTCAAACTCAGTGCACGTTTGAGTGCACATCCTCAAGTGAGGCTCGGAACAATTCATGAAATTTCATAGTGATTCAGGCGACGCAAGTTTCAAGAGTCAATTTCAACAACTGACGCTAATGTGACGTGTTATGTCACCTCACTATCGGTGTATGATGTCGACCACACAATCACTACCTGAAATGTACAATGTCTCCTTAAGTTTCGTCACTGGATATGATCAATCAAACTAGCGTAAGCACACTGCTTTACTTCACCTGCAGACCGTCAACGCCTCTGCGCAATGGGAACTTTGCTGGAATCTCGAGAGGCCTTGAAGGCCAGAGGACTAGAAGTCAGCCTCACATCAGATGAGATCGATGCATTAATTCACAACAGAGTAGATTCCCTTGCTCGTCTAGCATTCGCAGCATGTCAACCAGGTGAGTCCCCAACCGATGAACAAATTGTAGCCTTGTTTGCCGGAAGAGCAGTTCCGAACCAAGGGACTTTTGCATCCATGAGGCGTTTGATCTTTGAAGCGCAAACGCTGCTATCAGCAGATCTCCAAAATAAGATGCACAAAGCAGACGAGAGCGTCAAAACCAAGTTAGCTCCTGCCGAAAGAGACAACAGAATCAAAGACCAAAAGGCAAGGTTGGAAGGGCTCAGATTTCGCGGTGAGGAAGAGTGTTCTCATCAAAGCTACGACCTAGTGCTTCATATGCTTGAAAAGGACACCCTTTTGTATCTTCCACCTGACAAATTTCCCACGAGACGCCATGAGCTTTTACAAAAGAAAGCACCCAAAGAAATCACGATTGACCAGTCCGCTTTGATCGTTCGGGACAAACACATGGAGCTCACATGTGCGACAACAACTGAACTCGAGGCCACCAACGCCCTTCGGCGAAGAGCTTTAGCATTCGATTTAGTGAAGGCATGTGATTTTCATGTCATGAATGCTTTCCATGCAGACCTGTTCGATCATTTGCATCAGACTCCTCCGCCTGGTTATTCATCCGTCTCTTTAGCCCAACTGTTGAGAGCCGATCGAGTAGCTTGGGTCCTCATCGCTGAACGCAACACGACCCTGAAGAGGGATGAACAAGGCAAATTGCCTTTAGAAGCAGAGCTCCAGCAGGTTCTTTCCCATCCTTCAGTCACCTTCCATTTGCTACCTTTGCCAGCTGCGGAAACAACCACGACTGCTTCACCAAAGCCGAAGCCACAGCCCAGACGTTCCAGATCACCCAAAAGACCATCCGGCCCTGCACCATCCAAGGGCAAAGGCAAAGGAAAAAAGGGGAGCAAGAGGGGACGGGGCCCCAACGTCCCTAAGGGACTGATCAACAAAAATTTGCAGACATCCTCAGGAGAGCGCCTATGCTGGGCATTTAATTTGGATCAAGGTTGCCCAAATGCAAAGCCCGGAGAACGTTGCAACCGAGGCATACACCTTTGCGCAGAACCAGGCTGTGAAAAGCCTCACAGCCTCCAAAAGCACCAATGACGGCCACCAGCGGACGCTTCGATTTTGCAAGAACCAGCTCTTCCGAAGCGAGAGCGATCTCTTTTGAAGAAGCCTCCGCTCAATCAACTTTTTGCCATAGAAATCTTCGCAGGAAGCGGCAAACTCACAGCCTCAATTCGAGCCATGGGATTGCCAGATAGCTTTGGAATAGACTTGAAGCTGCCTCAAACCTTGCGAAGTCCAATAATTAAATACGATCTGACCAATGAGGAACACCTCGAACTTGTAAAGAATTTGATCAGATCTCCCCAATGTTGCTTTGTACATTTCGCGCCTCCTTGTGGCACTAGTTCCAGAGCCCGCTTGATCCAACGCAAAGGACGATGGAATCCCCCCATCGTGCGTACCGACCAATATCCTGATGGACTCCCTAACCTGTCAGGAACCTTAGCCATTCGAGTCGCTGCGGCGAATAAATTATATGGCATCACTTGTGACTTAATCCAGTTGTGTTTGGATTTGAAAAAGTACTTTTCAGTGGAAAACCCAGGATGCTCTTTCATGTGGCAAACTACCCCATTTGTCAAATTAATGAGCACTTTTCCCCTGCTCCAAGTCCTTTTTCATCACTGCAGGTATGGAAGTTCTCGTCGCAAACTAACCAAGTTAGTCCATAACATCCCTGCCTTCCAAACACTAGAGTGTTTTTGCCAAGGCGATCACCCACACGATCCATGGGGTCGCACTCCTGACGGTAAGTGGTCCACAGCTGAAGAAACAGCCTATCCATGGGAGTTGTGCAAAGCAATTGCTGCCAAACTCTTGCACCAACTCCAGACAGACGGGTACGATTGCAGTCCACCTGTTTTCGCCTTGCAGGAGTCCTCACTCCAAACAATGAGAGCCTCAACCGACATTCAACCACGTCGGGGCTTACCATCGATGGTATCAGAATTTGAGAGCGTCCAAAATCACCCCATCGATATGCCTTTACCCATAAACTCCAGACGCCTCAGTACTCAAGCCCGGGGGTATTCCGCGAGTACTGATGATAAATCAAGTTCAATCTCCATAGGCATCCACAGAAGCCCAGAAAAATTTGTGAGTGAAGCCATCAAAGTTGGACACCCCACCAGAGTTCACTCCCTTTTTCCTGACGAGATAACCGATGTGGTAGCCTTGAACTTGAAAAAGGGTAAAAACATGGCCTTGACACGAACAGAAGAAATCAAAAGGTGGATAAGCCTGTCCAAAGACCTGTCTGAACTTGAAGCCGACTTCAAAAAGAACATGTCAGCCCGATGCAGGACAATTCTCAAGGACAAGAAGCTTATCCTGTTCCAAAATCTGCTTGCTGAGGCTGGACACGAAGATGTAGACCTGGTTACTCAACTTGCCAGGGGCTTCGACCTCACAGGTATGTTACCGGAGTCAAACGTCTTCAACCGGAAGGTCAGACCAGCAGTCATTTCTTGTGGAGAACTTAGACGTGCGGCAGATTTGGGTAGAGCAGGTATTTTGCAATCAGTTAAGTCCCCAGGGGACCCTGACCTCGACAGAGACCTGTATTCAGCGACCTTGAAAGAGGTTTCTAAAGGTTTCTTGGCAGAAGTCCCTGACCTGATGACCTTGCCCAAGGTGCCACCTTAACCAGAAGGTTCGGTGTCAAACAAAAGAATAAGGTACGTCCCATAGATGATTATAAAGCCTCCTTTGTAAATAGCAGTGTTTCTCAAACCGAGTCAGCCACGGTGCATACGGTTGATCACATTGCTTCCTTGATCTCATGCTTCATGAGAGCGTCTTGCACCCGTGAGGCGAGGCCCACTCTGAGTGCCAAGACGTGGGATCTCGCGGACGCTTACAAGCAAGTGCCGTTGAGCGACGAAGCTTTTGAGGTGGATTCTTACTTGGTGGTTTTCTGTCCGGACACTTCCGGCCCAAAAGTTTTCCAACAGAGTGTGCTCCCTTTTGGATCAGTGGCGTCAGTCACATCATTCCTTAGAATCGCTCACGCCCTCTGGCGGTTAGGGACCAAGTTGCTCGGACTCATGTGGTCATCGTATTTCGATGACTTCTTCTCAGTGGAAATCTGCGACTTCTCCAGACACACTGACCTAGTGATAGCTTCATTCTTTAGCATTTTGGGTTGGAAATTATCAGCTGAAAAGCTGGTCGATTACCACACCATTTGCAAAGTCCTTGGAGTGGAGTTTGACCTGGGAATGTCCGGAGAGAGCCTTTCATGGGTTTACAACACCGGAGACCGGGTGGACGAACTGTGCCATCAATTGGAGGATATCATTCAGGCAGGTTTCCTCAAAAGGTCTGAGGGTGAAAGACTGAGAGGGCGACTACAGTTTGCCTGCGGACAACTCTTTGGCAGAGCTGCCAGAAACCACCTCCGTATTCTTTCAGATCACATCAAAGGTTGCAGAAGTAAACTTGATGATGACACTCTACATGCCCTAAGGCAAATCAACGAGCTGATCCGTGCCAACCAGCCCAGGAAGCTCTTAGGGACCTTGACTGACCATTTTCATGTGTATGTTGATGCATCTTTTGATGATGATGGCTATGCCGGCATCGGTGGCGCCTTATACAATAGCTCAGGACAGGCAATAAAATTCTTCAGTGAGAAAGTTGACTCGAGTTTCGTTGAAACAGTGAAACAAGAAAACCAAAAGAACATCATCCAAGAGTTGGAGATGCTTGCTTTGCTGACCGCCGTCGAAGCTTGGGGTCCCGTGTGGGAAGGCCACAGAGTTGTGGCATTCACAGATAGCGAATCCGTTCGCGGTAGCTTTTTGAAAACTTGGTCCAAAAACTGTCCTTGCAACAAGTTACTAGCTCGGATATTCCTCTTGGAAGAATCCCACACTTGCCCCTTGTGGCTTGAGCGAGTGCCAAGCCAGTCCAACCCTAGCGATGTTCTCTCACGAAGCCAAGTGGCCGTTTGGAAAGGGTTGGCTAGGGAACAAGTGGACTTCAGAGCCATCTGGAGTCATGCCATCAATATCCCGGGGTAAGAGCGCGATGCATGACAGTGAGACCAATTCTCCCCATTGACAAAAAGATTGAGTGCGGCAGCAGTGTTTTGTGTATTTGGTTGATGAATCCTCACGGCGAACTTTTGTCACGAGTGAAATCAAACCTTTCGAGTTTATCACCACAGCGAATGTTTCGAGACATGTAAGAATACTCTCATGGAACATGATAGATTTTTACATACAACGGAACATGAAGAATGTAATGTTTAATTACATGCCTGTGGTGATGTCAGACAACATTTGAATTGACAATGAACATGTCAAAACCAAACAGTGCAGATTCATTTGGGACTTGCGGAAAATCCATCCAGTGAACATCATCTCAGCAACCTACACGCAATTCAATTGATGATTTGTGATCATGTTTACTTATGATGCGATTTTGGATTCAAGCTTCAAGTGAAGCATAGTGGCAAGTGCCACAACACGACATGGCAAGTGCCACGACAGAACATTGCATTCAATGTATTTTCACACTTGACATGTCGTTCAACCTGTGAAAGTAAACATGAACATGTTCACAAACATCAACATCATGTTCACTTTCAGAAATTTTCGTCCCACCCATTTTTATACCATCCCACAATTCATTGCTTCACGTGATGCAATGATTTACACGATCCAAGTAATCTCAACTCTTCTTTTCATTTTAGCCAATACCATGGCCGAGCCGTCGTTACAAGCTCTTTTTCAACACGTGTTTGTCACCCAATCGTTCCTTCATCAACTGCAGAATGCGGAGGAGTTCCTCAGTGACATTTCGGATCATCTCGATGAGTACGAGATACCACATGAAGACGTCTACATGCAGATCCGCACCGGGATCCGCCAAATGCGTATCCACTTGAGCTTCCTCCTCGCAATCCAGTTGCTTGAAGTGTGTCGTCGCTTGGAACGACATATGCAAGTTCATGGTCGCTTACCCAATCTCGACCTCAACTTCCAGTGACATCACTCGAGAGCACTACGTTTTCCAGTTGCATCCGCCGTAGCACTGCTGCCTACCCTAGGCCAGAGCGCGATGCATGACAGTGAGACCAATTCTCCCCATTGACAAAAAAATTGAGTGCGGCAGCAGTGTTTTGTGCATTTGGTTGATGAATCTTCACGGCGAACTTTTGTCACGAGTGAAATCAAACCTTTCGAGTTTATCACCACAGCGAATGTTTCGAGATATGTAAATTATGATAAAATATTCTGATGATTTTTTATGATATGAATTTATGTGATGATGGATGATGATGAAATGATGTGGGATGATGATGTATGAAATTATGTGGTTTTATTTTGTGTTGATACCCTGATGAAATGATAAGAACTGTTGTGAAAATGAACTGTGGTAAATGATGAAATGATGGAGGTGGATGATATGACCTTAGGTGTTTTTGTGTCTAGCTATATATATATATATACACTGTATATTTTAATAACACACATATATAAAAACATTGGAGCTATAACCAAATGTCTCATTCCTTTCGCGATGATGATCCGCAGAGACCCACAAAGCGAACCCCTTTAACACAAATGGCTAATGACTTCTTTCTCACAACCCTTTAACACAGATGTTTGCCTGTTTGCCTAAGATTCCATTCAACCCATAAAAATATATGCCCCAGTGCCTGGATGAATAAAGGAAGGAACCCTAAATTAGCATAAAACCTCATTTGAAATACTACCCAGACCTAAGAAAAATTAGGTCTGGGTAATATTGCTTACACTCCAATGGCTCTCCAGCCACTCAGCCACTCAGCCACTCTGAATGACTGAGTGGCTAGACCAGCCACTCAGCCACTCAGCCACTTTGAGTGGCTGGTCCAGCCTCTCTGGCAGAGTGGCTGAGTGGCTGCTTCGATTTCGCGAGCCGTGTTGCACATCCACTCCGTTTTTACATTTGTTGGTCAAGTGTTCTGTCTTATGTTTGAGGGTTTCTTTGCGCGGCGCGTTCAACTGACGTGAAACAATAATGGAATGTGAGTGCAAGAGCTCTTGAAACGTTTTTTGGTGCCCTGGAGTTTTTGAGCAACGGTGGTTGTTCACAATATTAGAAATGGGGAGGTGAGATCGTTCAGCCCCCATGTTGTGACAGGAGTTTACTTGCATGCTCCATTGCACTTGACAATTCTTTTCTGGTTGTACATGGCCATAACTTAGGGCATCCCCCGTTTTCAGATCAACTCAGATGATTGTTTTGGCCGCGGTAGATTTGTTTTTGGGCTCAAGAACAGACACTGACGGTTACCCCTTCCTTAAAGAACCATGGGAAACTCAGTGCCGTCCAAATTAGTGGCAGATGTGGTTCCCGTGAACTCGGAGACGACCTTCTTCCCAGGCGAGATTGGGTGTTGTCCCATGATTGGATTTTTGATATTACAACACCTTTTTGGCTGGTCAATGAACTGAGAGAGTGAGAGATCGCTTTGTCTTCCTGGAATGTTTTTTTTTGGTTCGATTGTACACGCATTGTTTTTGTCTGGACACGGGGGGCAACCAATAGAGAACATCCTTGCTGAAGTTCCCCGGTTTTCAGCACATGGAATACATCTGCAGGATTATGGGCCATGGCTTTACCAACCATTTTTAATGTGGGTCAGCCCTTAGACATTTCCCGTGGAAAGCTGCAAATGAAATCCTGTTGTACGTGGCTGATTATATAATCAAAAAACGATTCTGGGTGCTGCACATTGAACCACCAAACATTCTACCACCAACACCAGTGGGTAGAATCACTCGTTCGGGGTTAAAAATACACGCAGTTTTGATGATGAAATGCCTATTCCCAGAATGTTTTTTTTGAGTTTCTCTTCGACTTTGTTCCAATTACAGTTATCATTCAAACTTGGCGCTGACAAACTTGATGATTGATCATTATTTCCATCAGTCAAATGTCGGTACATCATGGTTTAAATTTCCGCTTCAAAAAATGCAATCTCCTCACTGATTCATGGTGGATCATATTGTTGGTATATACAGTTCAAATATATCGCATCATATTTCATGATATTCCCATCAAATTGACAAACATCCCCTTCATCCCATGTTTTAACGTGACCATTGCACAAATTCAACATCAGATTGTAATATCTCATTACATTTAATATCCCCATGATATCCCCATGATTGGTGGTTTCGTCCGATTGAAATCCCATTCAATCTCACTAAAGTCCATTAAAATCACATTAAAACCCTATTATATCACCATTATGGCTAGTTAAATCTCATGAATTCCCATTAAATCCCATCATGATGGATCTCCCTAGGGTTTTTTTTCATGAATTCCCTAGGCGCTCATAACGCGTACAACGCCAAGTTCTGTCTTTGCACCTCCGGTGGTGGCGCGCGTGCCATGACGCACACCATGGGGGTGTACCGAGCCTTGCACGAGATGGGCATTTTGGAGGAGGTCGATGGGATCAGCCCCTCGATTCGACTCGATCCCTCAATGGCAATGCCTTGGATGGGGGTTGGAGGGGGAAAAATGTTGTGGGATTTTTACGGCTCCTTGTTGTGACAACACTATGTTTACGTATGGTTACTATGATACACTTAAATAACTATTGTTTATATGATTTATATGTGTTCCTTAATGGGGGGATCTCCAATTCCAAAGTTACTATGATTTATGCTACGCAAACAACTCTGGTTGATATGTGGAATGCCCTTTCAAAAAGTAGGGAGTTCTATGTGCCATATCTTCTATATGTGCATTTTTTTTTGTGCCATGTTCGAAAGTGGGTTTGTTTTCCCATCAATTGGGGGCTGGTCATCAATCCATTTTCGTGGGGAGACAAATATAATTTATATCGCCACTTCAGACTTGGATTAGATGACCATAAACATCCATAAACATCCATAAACCAAAACCATATATCATACATATACATCATTAATACCATCATTACACTCCACAAACATGATATTTTGACCATGGAGGTTTGGAGCTGTTTAGATGGGATGAGAGCCTGGGATGGCGGCATGGCACGCTAAGATTCACTGAGTTTTTCTAATGTCTACCTTTATAACTATAGTTTATCACTTTTACATCGTTTCCAATTGTTTATAAAGTCAGAAGAATCGTTTCAATTCTAAATCTATAAATATCGAAGCTTCCCAGTGATATCTTTTGGCGAAATCGTTGATTTACCGATGATAAGTTGATGGTGATTTTCCTAACAGGCCGTTCAGGCTATCAGCCCTCAGTGACAGGCTCGGTGTCGGGTGGCACTTGGGCCTCGTCCATCTACATGTTGCTCGGTGGAAAATCCATGGACGGCTGAGATCATTTTATCCCATGGAAATCCACCCTTTTAAAAACAGATAAGGAGATTGTCCCAATTTCTCAAAAACTGCATGAATTTCGAATTTCGATTTTTTTCTGTCGGGAATTTCCCACCAATATTTGAGGACACTGGGGCTCTGGTATTCTTGGTGCTTATCCATTTTTGACTTGGCGAACCATATCAATTTTCCAGATCCCACATGAACCTGCAAAACTAGGAACATAGACCAGAAACGGTGACCATACTGGTACGTAATGATGGCTTATCAAGATATATATATATAATATAACAACTAAAATCGGGACATTGTTTATGGTTTTGCGTTCACCACATTACTCCGATTCAGGTTCTATCTGCATCAATCATCATGTAGAGTCTCCATCAAAACATCCATTGGTGATCCATTCATCAATTCAATTTTTCTTGGTTCTCCACCTGCAACTTCGATTTTTCTTGGTTATCTTTTTGTCACTTTGTCTTTTTTTCCAACAGTTATCTTATCTTCTTGCAATCCACCATCCTTCTATGTGTGCTATGGTCAGATTTTGATTGCTTTTACCCATATTGGGGGATGGTTTTTTTAAATCCATTTTCGTAGGGATTTAATTATTCACACGAAAACACATGCTGATGGTAGGATGACCTGGGATGACCATGGCCCGAGAAAAACCATCGTGCTTGACAAGTTTCTATATATTTATATAGTATATTTTATATAGTATATATATATATCAGTATATCATGATCCTGAAGTAGATAGAATATTAAACTCCCTTTTGTTTGCAGTGAAAAATCCCTAGATGGTTCTTTGTGCCTCCAGAATCCACAATGCATCAAGGCACACCAAACTTCCTACAAATTGATGGGTTCCATCTCCGGTTTTCCGCGAAAAAAAATCAAACAGATTCCTATTTTAGACAAGTTTTTTTTATTTTTTAATATTCTATCTAATTACTTCCAGATGCCTCTAATATATGTGTACATACATACATACATGCATGCATGCATGCATACATACATACATGCATACATGTATGACATGCATACATGCATACATGCATACATGCATGGATGCATACGTGCATACATGCATGGATGCATGGATGCATGGATGCATGGATGCATGGATGCATGGATGCATGGATGCATGGATGCATGGATGCATGGATGCATGGATGCATGGATGCATCCATCCATACATACGTACGTACATACGTACATACGTACGTACATACGTACATACGTACATACGTACATACATTACATGACATTACATTACAGTACACTACAGTACATTACATTACATTTACATTACATATCATTACATTACACTACATTGCAATACAATACATACATACATACGTATGTATTCGTGGCTAAAACCACCATTTCCTGGTGAACTGCCCAGACCGCCGAGGTTCGGCAAAGACTTCGAGGGCAAAGCCATCGACACTAGCACGATGCTGGGGCCACGCAGCAACCCGCAGCAGCTGACGATGGAAGTGTTGAGACAGGAAGCCCCGCCCTTGGCCAGGGGCTTGACGTAGCTGGGATTGTTGGTTGATGGTTTTGTCCTGTTGGGTGCTTTTGACCTAACCTGAATGGATATATAATGGAGGTATAGTCTGGGATTTTGATGGGGCCTGACGCGCTGGAACTTTTATGGGTTCCCATTGATATGGGTATCTAATTAACCATGGGGATATGGAGATATAGTCCGAGATTTCATGTTAACATTCCCTAGTTTTTCATGGGATTTTACAACAGGATTTTGCCATCAATCGCAGGGGTTTAACTAACAAAGACATGGGATTTATGTTTGGATTGTGTCATTTGTATGACAATTTAACGAGTAGCAGGTAGTATTAACGGATATGTAATCCACATTATATCCCCATGATATTCCCATTATATCTCCACTATTTGTTGGTTACCCCATTCATCCGATAAATCCCCGTATAAATGGCATAATTCCATCATAAATCCATCATAAATCCGTCCCCATTTCTCATGTCACATTCGGCCAAGCTTCCGAGGAAGGGCAACTCCAGCGAGCTATTGAAGAAGCACGCGGGCACCAGGCGAGACAACGAGGTTTGGGCACGCGTTGTGGCGGATGCTGGGAACAGAACGGGGATGGGAACGGAGATAAACGCTGAGCTCGGTCCAAGCTGTTTCCGAATGTGGGGATTCAATGGTGTTGAGTGGGGAAGATATAACGGGGATATAACGGGGATATGTAACATATTCTGTAACATGTATGATTATGTATGCATGTGTAAATTGTAGATTGACCGACCAAAATGGGGGCAGAATGGGATGTGGGATGACCCTGTTGCTTCGGTCTACCTTTTTTTGGGGGGTTGAATCTATACGATAAGTACAGCTGCAGCTACCACAACATGCCATAACCAATGGAACTTGTGGTTTGTTTCTATAGTCTAAACCATAGTTCAATGGGATGAGCCAAATATTCTTTTCGCTAATTTTTTGGGAGATGTTGAACACCCTTGATCATGGCGGCCAGGACTCACTTGATAGCCATAGCATGGTGAGTAGATCGGGCACCAAATACAACACCCATGGTTTCCAGTACTTTTACATACTTTTACTCATCCTGAAGTAGATGGAATATGGACTTTTTGAAAAAGAATCCCATTTTCATGAGGATTTGTCGAAAATTCCAGAATCTATCCACTTTATGGATAGGATGACAGCATGGGGACTTGTTCGTGATTCCATCAGTTTAAGGATATGCTCTTGGAACCCTTCGGCTTAGCGAGTTTCGATTGCTCTGTGGCGAAGAGCGAGGAGGATGTCGAACGCATCAAGGAGCGGCGGAAGGGCGGAACGGGAGGCACTCGTCTTAGTTAAAAACATGGAGAGGTTCGGAATTCTGGTGATATAAATATTCCCAGCCATGCGGAGTCAGTTGGAGCTATGAAAGTAAGATCAGATCATCTCACAAGCGCTGGTTTCTTCGGGGATCCAAAAGTGCAGCTCCAAATTGGACGGTAGGAATGGAGAAACAAAGCCGAATTTTCAAACAACAGCCAGCTTGCTTATTTGTGTCTTTTCAATGGATCAAATGAGGGGTTGATGAGTGCTTGGCTGCGTTTTGCCAAGTGAACTGTTAAGCTCTTCGTGAAACGTCCATTTCGAGACTTTTTGCTGCCTGAAGGAGGAAAATCCGCAGATCAAGGCACAATCTGGGAAGGTCTTGGGATGCTAGTGATTTTCACCCGGAAATTCGTCCCTGCAGCATTCCATGAGTTGATCTCGCTGATCTCCATCTCCATTATCCACAGGTCAATTTCATCCATTTTCCAAGTCGTCGACCCATTGGGCTCAACGTGCCCAGGATTGGAGCTTCAAGACGCCTCGCACGGATCGACCCAAATTCTTCGTGATGAATGGAGCATTGTTGGCGCCAAAGGACCATTCGATCAATGAGGACAACTTGGCAGCTAGTCAGATTCGGGATCTGAGGAAAAAACGCGGGAACCTCATAAGTGAAGATATTCACTTCCTGTGGTGTTGACAGTTCTTGCTACACCCAATCAACCCATCAGTTGGCTTAATAAACTTCTACAAACTGGCTATCCTCTTTACTTAATACTGAAGATCCCAAACAGAACGTCCTGGTTTGGTATCGGATCTATTTATTTGTGGAGCCCGAAAAACTCCAGGGGATTTCATAATATGATCAAGAGATGTGATTTGACATATATAGACATCAGCTTTTGGGAGGATTCACCACCATTCAGGTGATATATATAAATATGGTTAAATGTGGGATATATATGTATATATATATTAACCCAATCCACCATTCATCCCAGCAGTAAGATTACTCAGATATCGAGATTGGAAACATAGCGTATTATTTGGAATGATGTGGGACATGGGATACTGTATATATATATATTATATACATACATCTGTATCTGTATATATATATATATTCATTAAAATCGAAGCCCCCAAAATTGGATGATTTCAGATCCCTCAAACGACTTTTTTTTCGGCCGTGTGGATCAGCCTGGTTGCTGCGATGTGAGGTCTCCTTCCAGATGTCGCCAGACTACACTGGCAGCCCCTTTTATCCCCAGGAGAAAAACTTTGTTGGTGGGATATATATGGGTTTATATGGGGTTTATATGGGTTGATCATGTCTATATGATATGGGGTTTTCCATAGTCATGGGATGTCATGGTGGATCCCCTTTATCGCTGGATTATGGGATGGATGGGATGGATGCAGTGTCAAAGGAACCTGGGGATGGCCTTGCACAAAGTGGTGCACAAGGCAAGAGAGCAAAATCTGCAAGGAAGGCTGATAAAAAGGCAGTGGAGCAACTATATATATATACACATTAATAGATTGTTTTTTTACTCCTTGGTGGCTTCAAATATGATTCATTTTGAACATTTTCAAAGCATATTTGGGATGATGTCCTTCCATGACCAACATTTGTTTGATGCGTTTAAACTACCAATTAGGGTTTACATTCCTGCCAAGTCACAGCTTCGGCTTGCAACTTTCGTCACTGAGTTTGACACAACCTCATTTCTGATAGTTTTTCAGAAAGCGACATCAACCAGCTAACTAGCTGTGATGTCGTAGATTAGGATTTTATATACACACATGCACACACACATATATATATACACACATACACATATAAATGTATGTGCATCTATTTCTCTAATCAAATCAAATCGATTCCAATGTTTCGTAGATATTCACATCATGATTCCCAGCTTTTCGTATTTTCGGTGATCCAGTTTTTCCCAAAATTCACCTCTCCAGAGGACAAGATTTTGCAGTTCGCGCCGGACGTGACGTATCCCCCGGCGCCGTTGTGTTGCATCTACCCCTGTTGGAGAAGCGCTATGACGCTGAGCGTCGGGGGTGGCTTCATCGAATCCTTCGCCTTTGGTGTCTGGGTCTGCTGGGTCTGAGGCTATGTGGGGAGCTGTGGGGATGGGAGATGAAGGAAAACCCAGCCATAAATGGGATATCGTGGGTAAGCCCATACGGATAATTGGAAGGGATACAGTTCATATCTGATGGAAATATGATTGGGAAACCCATCTATAAATGAGGATTTAAATACCAATCAAAATGGGGGCAAACACCAAACATGGGCCTATAATTGGTGATAGTGTCTGATAGTAGGATATTTTGCACCCATTTTGCAGGATGTATAACCCCAATACAATGGGGGTATAATGGGGGTATACTAATCATACTGCTGAGAAAGTACCGCCTTTTCTGTCAGTGGAGATTCGACGGCATCAGCACGGGAGAAAAAATGTGGTTTACCCGGCCTGGTTTCTACATACAAAAAACGATGGAATATCACCATTTTTAATAGGTAAATCCACTATTTCTATGGCCGTGTTCAAGTTCGCAAACTGTAAACGTTTACCAGGCCGGGTACCTGGGATTCTCCAGCATGTGATTTATCTTCAACCAAAGCGTAGGGGTTTCGTAGCTTTGGGGATGACTCATGTGGCCCTTTAGGATCGGTGAAGTGATTGGTTTTATGTTTGAATGCAGCTTGGGCCGAGCTGGATAGTCCAATCGTAGATAGTTGCTTTTTAAAAGCCAAAGTTAGAAAGTTTCCTGTGCTTCAAGGATCACAGTGATTGAAAGAATGATTGGGGCATTTCATTCTAGGATGTGCATTCCAGGAATCGTAAGTCATTGGTCCACACCCCAAAATTGGAATTAACATGTCAAACAAGAAGGCTTGATCTGTTTAACCAAGAATGCGTGGATGTAAACACTAATTTTGGCTTATTACCAATATGAATGCTTTTCTTTTTTTGGATGGTTTACATAGTACTAAAAACGGTCAATCATGTTTTTTTTGATGACAATAATCGTATTCCCCGTAAATGATGGTTCAAAAATCACGGATCTTTAAGTCCATCATTTTACCACTTAATGGAGTCAGAAATGATATACTTATTATATACTTGGTATGGTATGGTTTCCCCATTTGCTATGACATGGTCATTATTTTTATCCGTTAAACCCATACCAAATCAAAGCATCCAATACCAAGTAATTATAAGTATATCATACATGAAAATGGTCAAATCATAGAATTATCATAGTATGATCCGTGATTTGTAAGATATCTTATGTATTTTCACAACTGTCTTGGAAATTCCACACAACTGTCCTTAGGTGGCGAGGCGCCCACGCCCGCGGCACAGCGGGGCGGATCTCAGGTTCGATTTCTTGTCGGGTGTGGATGGTGTGGTGTGGTGACATGGACAGATGTTGGGGAGTTTCAGTGATTAAACAACCTGCAACATTAAACAACCTGCATGGCCATGCTACTAATGGATAAATCAACTATTTCTATGGCCATTTCTCATAGCTGCGTTAAATTGCCAGAGGGTAAATGATGTTGTTATACTGATTAAACAACCTGAAATGACCGTTATATTTTGAGTGATACTCCATTGTTTTATGGCAAGTGTGAGCTAGTCTGTGAGCTGGGAACCGATATCACCCAATTCGGGCCTTAATTTTTGGACAGTTCGGTTGTGTGTGATTTTTTGTACATGAACTGGTAAGTTCTCTTTGAATGCCAACCCTGGATGATTAAAAGATATTAAAAGGTATGCCCAAAATAGTTGTAAATAATCTCATGGCACGATCTGAATAGACGCTTTCCGAACAGAACCCCCAAGTAAAGAGATCGGCCGCTTTCCACCAGGGCTTTTGGGGGTATTTGTCTCGAGAGATAGACGCCCTGACCCGGTGCAGGTGTTATCTGCATACAAAACAGTGGCTTCTCAAAAGTAGCTCACAGCGTCACTTTCTCTTCATATTTGGTACCAGACCTTATCTTTGTATGGGGCCAAAATAAGGTCTGGTACCAAATATAAAGGGGCCACTGACTTAGAAAATGTCCCAATATCCCTTCTCTTCACAGCCTGACTCTTTAATTTGTTCATTTTATCCATATTCTGGGGCCTTTCAAAGGGATCACTCTAGAATTCGCATTCAATTGTGCCAGGTCTCTGTACCCGCACCAGCATCACGCTTCTCGTTGCCCGAGACCCTTGGATATGCCAGGCATCGATTTGGTGGTTGATAACCACTTGAAATACTCCACCTGCATGAGAGGAATGTCAGGCAATTGCAAACTGGTTATGGATTATGATCATCGCTTACTAATTGTTACGCACCTAAAAAAGTGGGGAATTTGTGCTTTCTGAAGTTCCTACTTGGAGATTGAGGCAAATTAATGATGTGAAAAAGTAAACATCTGCTGGTTGGTGGTTTCAGGTATTTGGTTTTTGCCTTCAAGCGTATTTGGGAGATCCCCAATGACATGACGCATATTTTTGGGATTGGTTGAGGCCACAAATGAGACTTATTCGGAGGTTTCCAAGCCATGGGGGTACCCCTTTATCGCTGGATGGTTTATTTCTAAGGGAAAATCCCCATCTCTAAATGGATGATAGCTGGGGGTACCCCTATTTCAGGAAACCACCATATGAAAACTATCTTGGATAGATCTTGGAAAGATAACACACCAGGGGTAAAACCATGATTTAATGGTGATTTAATGGGATTTGGGGGTACCCCCATGACTTAGGAAACTGACTCGGCTGACAAGCCAGGAATCTCTCAAGTGGGCACTGAGGGCATCCCCCCGCAGGCAATTGGATCTAGTTGATGTTGTTCCATTGCAGTATTTTAAGAATACCTCTATCTCTGTCTCTATATTTATCTACATATGAACTAGATAGATACATATATAATCATATTTCATATATATATATAGAGTATATATATATATATGAGGCCTCATATCTTCCTATGGACAAATGTGTCCGCATGAAGTCGAGAACTGCGTTCTCCATTTTGCATCGGTTCCCAGGATGGTGGGCATCAGCAGTTATGCCCCTGCCTCTGCCTTCTCAAATAGGCAGGAGGTCAAAATGGGGACCAGTGAAACTGGTGTTTTAGCAGGATTTTTGGTTTCACCAAATTCCCACCGGCAATGATGCATATGAGACCCATTTTTGTGGCACTTTTGATGGTGAAAATGATGATCAACCATTGGACAGAACTGGTTACCTTGAGATTCATGATTCTGAGAAGCATGGGAACACGTTTGAAAACACATGCTGGTGATGATTTTATTTCCATGCCACCTGGCCTTTGTTTTGCTGCGCATGGGAGTCACCGTGCGAGGCGTATCACCAATACCTGGTTGAACATCCGGAAGCTGTACTGGCCCATCACCAGCCGCACTGTCCCAACGCCTCAGGAGTATCTGCACTGGATCGGGGGGGTTGGCTGACCACAGTGACTGAAAAAGTGACTTTAGCTGAAGAGCTAGACTTGTGGGGCCCTGGGGTGAGAATCCCAGTTGACTACCAGTGCGTGTCAAGAGGTTTCAAACACCCAGCAGATTTATCTTCATTTTTTCTTTCTGTTTTGGTCATTGACAAGTACTTAGTGTGCCGCTTGTGTTCTGGATTCTCGAGACTCAAAATGCCTCCAACAAGTCTGTGCATCCCCGGGGCCATGCAATGTGGTCCAGATCCTAAAGGAGTTTCCGCACAAACTTTAGTACCTTTGTCCGAACTCTGAGATGGCCACTCTTGTAAATAGAGCTGATAGCGATACTGGTCTATTTCAAAGCAATTTGTTTTTAACAGCCACCTGACGAACCTCAGAGTGAACAAAATCGCAGGTGGATTTTTGCCGGAGAGGGAAGGACACCTTTTTGTGTCCAAATGTCGTGCAGGAGGCGCATGAATACGCGCTGGGTGACGGCGGTGCCATTGACAATAGTGGCCTGCTGCCTTTGCTTCAGCGCAGGGCCAGGAAGGCCGGAAGTGAAGCCGCACAGTGTCGGGTAAGACGTTGCGAATGGCTCAAACATGATGTAGCCCCAAAATTGGATGATCACATCATCACATCCTACAAACTACAAACTGACAGCATTTTTGTAGTCAAAAGTCAAGAACGTATTGGGAGAAATTCATTGGCCTGGGCAAGAAACCTTGATATGTTTCGCCTACCCTATGGGCCGGGAATGATCATATACAGACCATTTCCAGCATTGTTTTTACACTGCCCAAATTCAGGGTCCCAAAGAGAACCAAGTGCTCACACATCCTTGATTTTGCTTAGGATTCAATCCTTTTCGACAAATTTCAATATTGCACAGCTTTTCGAGAGATGAGGTGATCTGGATTGCAACCTCCTACATGCCCATGACGGAGTACGACTATGAGAAGGCCCAATATGGCTGTTATACCACAAAGCCAGTGGCATTCGAAAGTTGGAAAATTACGATACAGCATGGGATTTTGGGATACTGCAGCACCTACCCAAGTTTTGGACCAACTCACATGATTTGTATTCTTTTTCTTACCCTTTTTTTGCCTTTGACTATGCATTTCTGGCAGGTGAAATGAATTGAATATCAGCTTATGTGACCACCTTTCTGTCAGTGCGTGTAGGCATAGTGCATTCTCGTAGGAACATCAGATTTCTGCGCAAATGTTGCGAATTCAGATTGCGACATATTGCGACATATTGCGACATATTGCGACATATTGCGACATATTGCGACATATTGCGACATTTATTTGTAAAGAAAAATCATCTTATTGGCTAGTGGTGTGGAGATGCTTGTCATCCTCCGGATTCAGGACGATAAAATCAATTGTGTTCCGACCATCAAACTGAGGAACTCGCTGACCTACAGAGTTTTCAAAGCCTGTCCACCCAAGAATAGATACCATGCTGGAAAGTGATTTATGGGTTCTGACAAAGGGCTTCTGATCATGGGACAAATAGGCAATCGGTTGGCCAGATATTTGGCCCCTTCAACTAGCATCTTGCATGTTTTTCTACTGTTTTGGGGCCACCTTTGAACATTTTTTGATTTTTTAAATCTGTCGTGTGTTGTTCTCGTTATGCCAAGGGTAGACTTCAACTCGGCACGAACAGAGGGAGGATCATCCGATTTTTTCACCCACGGGTAGATGGCCGGCCTACTGATTATGATTGGGGTAATATAAACATAGCTTCATTTGGAACTGGTAGAGCCAAAGAGTTTATAACCTAGTCGAAGTCTTGAAAGAGTGATAGATAAAACCTCAGTGGTCACTTCCTCAGCAAATCTGAATGGTAAAAAGGCATGGTGATTCGGGCAGCAAAGTCCCAAATTCCTTGGTTCAATCCTGATTTTTGGGGGTCCCTTTTCAAAGAAATCATCGCTGTTTCTCTTGGTGCTTCACCTGCCAGGCGACCTTCGGGAACTTCGACCCCTATGAAGCTCAGGTGGTGGACCAGGTGGCCGCGGCCTTTGGATATGGCCTGAACAACAAGGATGAAGGCTACTTCTACTCCAACAACCAGGTCCGGATTGAGCCAGAAGAAGTTGTGAAGTTGAAAACGTGAAGTTGATCCCATCTTGGATGATGTTGTTTTGTTGAACTCCAGCGACCAGATGAACAGCCGGTTTTCACTATGGCGTGTAGTCTGTGATTTTCCAGTTTTGATTCTAGTGGCGGCCGTGTTGTATTGTTTTCCTTCATGGTGTTGGATTTTGCATCTTTTTTGGTTTGGTTGGAGAGTTGAATTTGCGGACTTGATGGGTCTTTTCCAGACTTGGAATTGAAGCTGTGGATCAGCCGGGATACAATTCCCACGTGGAAGGGTTCAGCATTGTTGCACACCCCCCAGAGAGTTTGGTAGAATTGGCTACTTGATGGGCAATTTATGACTTCAAAGGCAACTTTTCAGCCAAAAGGCAGTTGAGGCATGTTGAGGCTATAAATGGGCACAACAAGTATATTCCTCAATTTCCTTCTGATGGTGTTTTTTATACAATGAGATGTCGCCGCTGGAATTTTGGCAGGTCTTCAAAAAAACTGAGCTGCTGCCCATTTGCCGAAAACTGTGGAACCTGAAGTCACAGGGAAAACCGTGCGTCCTCAAAGAGACTTTGGAAGTCTTGCCCAACAACTATTGGGGCATTGTCGGAGGATATGAGGTGCGGAGGTGGTTTGTAGCGAGTGTAAGATGGTTCGCTTCTTGTAGCCGCAGCCAGATACTTTGGTTTGTCTGAAATAGAGTAATTACCCCCATTGCATCCGGTTTAGACAACGATGTTCCTAATTTTATATGACTTCAGGTACAATCCATTTTGGATAATCTCCGGAGAGGGTCTTTCTGGAGAAAGAACTGGTGGCTGCGATTTACCACTGTTGGAATTCCCAATATCTCGGGAGTTATAATCCATGAGCTCGGTCGGCATTCCGTCCTGAACCAACGAGTATGATGAGTATAATCGAACGGTTTTGAACACTCAAATGATGGGTCAGTTTGAGTACAAGACCATCGTCTCTCAGGCCTGAAATTTTGACACACAAATGGAGGTTTCCTGAGTCATGGAGGTACCCCTTGATCGCTCGATGGTTCATGGAAAATCCCATCTATCAAGATTTGGGGGTATCCCCATGGGAAACCTCCAAATCACCAGGTCTCCCTGTTGCTGGTCTACTTGGACCAGTGCACGGACTTCCAGAAGCAGCTTCCGGAGGAAGTGCAGCAGGAAATCGCCAAAGGTGCCGGCGGCGCGTTCGAGAACTTTCCCATCTACAAGACCCGACTGGGCTGCCGTTAACTGTTGAAGTGCCGCGGAAGGTTTGAGAATGTTTGAGAGATTTTTCGGGAGATGTAAAGTGTGAATGTCTAATATATATATATATATACGTATTATACATATATACATATATATATATATGTATATATATATTTGTTTCTTTGCTTGGAACTTGTGGAGAGCAAGTAATGTGTTGACGATATAGTTGCCAAAATGGCTATGCCATTTTGGCTCAAGCTGTTCCCCCTGCGATCCAATACTTTCGAAAAACACGTTCCGATTTTCTTCTTTGGCCATGGCGGCTTCTAGTCCAGTGGCTAGTGAGACTGGCACCGTGGGCTCTTTCTCGTTGATTGGGACAGATTTGGACGCAGGGGACGATTACATGGTGCTTTCCACCCAGGTGACCGAGGCTGCGCCGGCCGAGGTTACTACAGAGATTGAAGATGATCCCGCCATCACCAAGGAGACTCTGGCTTCGCAGCTCCATGAGATGGAGAAAGTGATGGCAAACTTGGGCTTGGAACCCAAGCCGGAGACAAGTGTGGAAGCGTCAAGTGGGCCACCTCCGTCGGGTTTCGTCCATGCAGTGGCACAGATTCCGACCCAGACATCACGGGTCTTCGAGAAGGAGACGTTGACACTCCACATGGATCCGACCACAGAGACCTTCACCATCGAAGGCTGGGCACCTTTGATTCCGGCCCTGCCTCACTCGGCTGCCAAGTATTTCAGAGACATTACGCATGGTGAGCTGCGTTCCCTTTTGGATGCTTTCCGCAGTTCTCCGTGGACGGCATCCTTGGTGGTCAAGATCGCAGAGGTGTACCACATTTCGAAGCGCGAGGCTGTCCACACACAGATGTTGAAACTCCGGCACACCACGCAGCGTGGGGGATCCATGGTGAATTTGAAGGAGAAGGACCCTGGAACTTCTCCGCAATTAGTTTGTTCTGATTGCAATGCACCGTGGGGACAGTTATCCAAATGTTTGCTTTGTCAAGGCTCTCAGCCTGTTGACCTGTCAATGACACCTTTGTCAGTGATTGAGGTGGCCGGCCAGTCCTGGCAACTTAGGCTCACTGAGGCGGGACCGACTTGGGTTCCCACAGATACTAAGGTTACTAAGGCCTCAGGCTTTGTGGAAGTGGGAGATCTTGGCCGACCTCCCCCTGCGGCAGCTTCGGGCGCCGATACGGGGCTGGTCAGCTTTTCGGAGCAAGTTCCTGCCTCCCAGCGCATGACACTGCAGCAGCACGTGGTGGCTTTCGGGCAGGACGAGATCTTTCATCCAGATGGCGAACGCCCCCCCACTATGGATGATCGAGACTCTACTCAAACTGCTGTGATCTTTCATCCCAAGACCATTGAACTGATGCGCTTCAAGGTGGACTTGCTGGCCACGCCAGAAGAAGAGCTTACGGAAGCGGCACAGGAGGCCAAGCGGAGGAAGAAGGAGATTCAACACCAGCAAGAGACTGTGGCGATGGATGATGAGCTGCATACACTGACTGCCATCCAGCAGGGTGCACAGGAAACCCAGAATCCGGTCAGTGCCAAGATGCTCCGCCACGCTGACCTCCAGCAGTTTAGGTCCTACCTCAAAAGAAAACATGAAGAAAGTGGTCTCACCTCCTCCTACGAGGCTTTGGTGGCGGCCCAGACCACACAGGAGAAAGCGGCGGCCGCAAACAAGGCACTGGACACAGAGTTCAGAGACCGACGTAAGGCCCTCAAGCCCATTGAAGTGGCGTCCTTTTCACTGTGGACCCCGGCCCTGCAAGAGGCATGGCAGAACAACCTCTTCGCGCCGGCCATGGGACCTCAGGGCCCTGAACAATTTGACATGGAGGCACTGAAGCAACCCTACCTCCGAATGAAAGAGCTCATCAAGGATAACAAGCCTCCGCTGTCCCAAGACCGCCTCATGACGGAGTTCCCCAAAACGCAACTCGACATGTACACCACGGGGACGGAGATGATATCTTCCCAAGAGGCCCAGTTAGCACGACTCCTCCCGCCGGACAGCCTGGAACGCAAGTACGCAATCCTTGACTCCATCTTGCAGTACCACAAAGGTGAAGTCAGAGCCTGGGGCGGAGAGTGGGAACTGCGACAGGGCCCGCTCACGGCACCTGCCTGGGCGAAACCGGCACCTACGACTGAGGTCTTGGCTTTGGAACTCAGGACAAACCCGCTGGGCACTTCCTTCTACACGCCCGAAACCTACACAGAACAGGTGGTCCTGCAACAGATTGCTGAGGGCAAGCGACCCGACCTGGACAAGATCATTGGCTTCTTCTGGGCCCCGGGGACGGCGGTAGCTTCTGGCACCGACGACACCCACCTGGTTCGGAGGGTGCAATCATGGGACCTTCCTTCAATGATCACGATGCTTGGACAGTCCTGGACGTTCAAGGAGATCTACCAGGCTTGGTGTGGCATGCCGCTGATCGTCAAACCGATGCGCAGAGGGCACGGGGAAGGCATCCGCCAGAAGAAGGTGGCAGAGCTGGCGGCACACCGGCAGAGGACTTCAGAGATCAAGTCCTTCCTCACCAGTGTGGGCCTCCGGTTTCCCCAATCACAACATGAAATCAAGCTGCTCTACAAGGAAATTGGCAGCTTTTTGGCTGCCTCGGTTTTCTTAGCCAGAACCCCAGCGGTGGTCTTGGACTTGCCCGAGCAGGACATCCAGGACACAAAGGAGCAGCTCCGTTTTCGAGCGGTTTGTGATGAACGCATCACCTTGCCCTTGGATGCTTTCAGGCAGCTCCCGGACGTTTTCCAGGCGCTGTCAGCCACTCTGGGGGCCCACAGCATGGTGCAAGTGCAAGTTGCCTGGCGGTGCAACTGTGAGCTATGGTGGGTTGCCCTGGTTCCCCATGAGAAGGCGGAGAGCTTTTATTGCCGTCTGGGCTACTCCCAGGCTGAGATTGATGGCTTCCTGAAGACTGCGCTGGAACCGGAGGCTCTGCAGGCGACTACGGTAGCTTCGGGCACCGGTAAGTACCCAGAGCTCTCCTTGGAGAACGTGGTGTCCATATGCAGCCCCAAGTACAAGCGGGAGCACTACGGCCACCGGGGAGTCCATGCTTTTTGGGGCCGCACGGATTGCGGGCTCATCCTCAGTAGCATCAGTCCATGGGAACTGAAGACGAAGGAGGCTGGAGTGACTCGTGGAGGATGGGTCTGCAAGGCCTGCCAGGGCTTTTGGCGACAAGGGAAAGGAGCTTCCCGCTTTGTCCAATTGCTTGGAGAACACCGGGGAGTCAAAGTCAACCTCCAACTTATCTTGGATGAGCCACCCCAACAGCTGTACAACAGCTGGGTGAAGTCCAGGCTTGAGTATTACAAGCGAGTGGAGCCGATTGCGGCCCCGCGAGATGTGGCATTGCAAGTAGACCCTGACCACACCCAACGCTTGAAGTTTTCTTGCCAGAATGGCAATGGCAATGTCTCCAACGCCATTTGGTCGGTCCTTCTGAGCAACTCTGACCTCGAGGGCCTGCAGAAGATCAACGCGCTGGCAGCGAGCAGAGTCCGGCCTGCCTGAGAGCGGAGTTTTTGCGAAGGGCTGTTTTACTGACCTGGTGGCCTGGTAGCGTCTTGCACCAACGTCACCACTCGGTTCTGCAGACACCTTCCCTTTTTTTTTGTATGAATAGCATTGGTTGCGCACCACGACAAGGGCCAAGACGGGGGCCAGACCGCTGGGATGCCAGCTCACACAGTGAAAAGGGAAACCTGCATGTGGCTGCCTCAGAATCATTTACAGCATGCTGCTATTTGAACATTGCTGCGTTTTACCATGTTTGACCTTGGTTTGATGTTATTGGTATCCTTTCGGGCTCCGCCCATTACGCTGATGTGACAGATGTCCATGTGACTTGCACTCAGTTCTGTCCAATTGCAACTCTGATAGTTTTTCCTGGGCTTTCGGTGTTGTTCTTCCAGCTTGCTTTTTCACGTGTTAGTGCTCCGCACACCCGCGGTACCCCTTTTGGGCCAGGCTTGGCCATAGTAGAGTCGGGACATCATGGAACCCGATCTTGTGCGTAGAACACCTTTTGGCCTGGCAATGGTTCGGCTCCCTGAACACATGCGAGACAGCCTGCTGGACCATGGCATTTTCCCCACACAAACGGAGGGGGAGTTGTTCATGCAGCTCTGCATGCAACAAGTGCCACCGGACCATCCGGAGGCCATGGATGGGGGAACCTGGACCTCTCGGGTACACCCCAGCAATGACATCGACCCAATGAACGTGGCTCACAGTAACTCCATGATGGTGGCTACCACGCCCTGGATGGAAGACTTTGTGGCAGACTGCATGAACCGGGTGCCACAACCAGCGCCCCCAGAAGAGAGAGATAGGACCTATGATGCATGTTTCAGCCTCTTCACTTTGATTGCGGGCGCACCAGATTCAGCCTTCCACACACCCCTTCAACAGCAACAGGAAAGCATGGACCGGGCTAGATGGCGAGCCTTTCATGCACGGCCTCCCATAATGGCCATTGTGGAGGCCAAATGGAGGCACTGGAAGCCTGGGCGACTCAAGGAAGAGTCGGCTACAACCCAAAGGAAGTTAGAGCTCCACCTCAGAGACCGCTGGGCAGAAAGGATCATTGGGCTCCTTCTGCTCTTTGCCAAAGACATCCCTTACCTGCATGCGGTCCACGGGGACAATGTTCACCAGGAGTACTTGGACCTCCTTGGAGACACCAGGTTCAGGACCTTGCGTATTCATTGCCTTTGCTTCGAGAGCATCCAGAAATTGGGCTTCAACACAATTCCTTGGAAAGAAAGTGATATTAGATCTCTTCTGAACACCCTGAGGGACCAGGAGATCACACCACACAAACTCCAAGGGATATGGAATACCCTAAGATGGTTCTCGGCCAGGTTTGGCCTCCTTGACCCTGACAGTCTCGAACGTCTCAAGGCAAAAAGGAAGACCATCCAAGAAGGCCTGGTGGAGACCAACATCAAGCCTCAGCGCAAAGCCCAGCTGCCTTCCAAGGAAGTAATCATGCTTCTGGAAAAGGTTGCATCGGGCGCAGATCCCACTGGCCCAACGACAGCCAAGAGTACCCTGGACAGATACATCTGCGCCATGGCCAGGTTTCAGGTCGCCTGCAGCGCTCGGTTCAACGACCTGCAGCATACCAGCCCGGGGGGCTACAAGCTCACAGAGACAACACTGGAGCTCCAAGCCTGGCAGACGAAGACGGTGAGCGCCTTCAGGATCAAGAAGAACCCGGTGCCATTGATTGCACCACTTTACTCATTCACAGGTTTGGACTGGTGGTCCATACTCCCCCAAGCCTGGGACCGCTTGATTACCCAGGACAAGTTCAAGGACATGGACTACCTCATCCCAACAGTCAGCTCTGACTTCACGGGCCTAATTCCCCGACCGGGACAGGCAGATCGGACCCTCCGATGGTTGAAGGATGCCCTTCATCGTCAAGGTACACTGGAGAGCTCAGCATTCAGACCCCTGAGTTGGCACAGTTTCCGGGTCTTCATCCCGGACTGTGCATACCAACTGGGTATGCCACGTGATCAACGTCAATACCTTGGCAACTGGACGACCGAGAGCACTGCAGACATTTATACCAGAGAAAAACGGAAGGTTGTCCAGAGAGCTTGGACTGCCGTGGCAGACAAACTGGGGAAGCTCGACTTGACGGGGGCCAAGACAGTCCCCATTGACCTGGACCACAAAGACTGGGACACGGAGATCCTCGAATTGGACCCATCGCCCCCGAGGGACAGTCCAGACAAGTCAGGATCGCCTCCACTCAAATCCAGGAGGCAGGCCCTTGCCGAGAAGCAGGCGGCCTCTCCAGACTCCTCGACAGGGAGCTGGCAGAAGTTATCATGGTCCCCGGGCCTCCCGGAATCTACACCACGGGGGGGCTCCCTCCGAGTGGTCAGTGCCTCGAAGGTCAATCGATCCACTGGACTCATGAACATCCACCTCCTAAACCAGGATGGGAAGGCGGTGGGTTGTGGATGGCAACCGTCAGCGTCAAAAGCTCTTGACCTGAATCCGGAAGACTACAGGCAAGAACCTCACAGATATGCAAAGTGTACCAGGTGCTTCAAGTCGCATGATTTTCCATCAGGCTGGGGGAACATACACCAGGTTGAACCGGCCAGCACCTCAGATTCGGACTCCGACGCCCTGAGCTCAGACCTCTTCTCAGATGATGCCAATGACACAGGGTCGGATGATGACAAGCTCCCAGCTGGGACCCTAGTCAGGTAGACAATTGAGGGGGCCCTCTTTCCACGGTTAGCTTCTGGCACCGAGGGAGGGGTCCTACCTTGGGTCGGGCTCCATCCTTCGGTTTGGCGTGGTGGTGTCACCCGACCTTCGGTGTGGGTGGATTTTGACGTGTGACACCACCACTGCAGTTCAGAGTTTCTGTGAAACCATTTGTGATTGATGCGATTGGCATCTGACAGAAACACAGCCGCAAAGCTAACTGCATAACAAAAGGTGCTGACTGACCGATGCAGTTGCTTTGTTCCGTTTCTGTCATTTTCAATTCTATTCGGGAACACTTGTTTCTTTGCTTGGAACTTGTGGAGAGCAAGTAATGTGTTGATGATATAGTTGCCAAAATGGCTATGCCATTTTGGCTCAAGCTGTTCCCCCTGCGATCCAATACTTTCGAACCCACCCACCACTGCCCTACTTTTCGAACATGGCGGCGGTGCCTGATGTATTGGATTCCCCACCTGATGCGGTGCCTGAGCAATATAAGGATCAGGTGGAATTGCTTCACCAACAAGTCCTGACTATCTTCCAGTCCAAGGAGATTCCATACTTCATCATGGCAAGGATGGCATCAGATGGCTACCGCTCGGTGGAGGACCTTGCCGATCGATGGCCCACCATCACGGAGGCCCGGAACAACTCCCCAGCAGACCTCCAGTTCCGTCACACAGACCGTGGGGGAGCTTTGATCACACAAGAGAAGACGAATCACCTGGCCATGCGCATTTCACAATGTGTCCGTCAAGCACAACAGTTGCTGGGCACTGGGGGCCTGAACCAGGGCCGAGTGGGACCTGCAGGGCTACTGCCGACGACGTCACAGGCGGCGCCCTCCCTGGATGCCCTGTGTGATCGACGCCAGCTCCTGCAGACATGGACGGTGGTCGTTCAGCTCCCACTCCCACGATTGGAGGATCAAGGCTCCGATGCCTTGTTGAAGAAACAGTTCAAACTCTGTGCGCAAGGAGAAGTTGGTTGGATTGCCAGCAAGTACATCATATCAGCCCTACCAGACCAGGATGAGCGGCCTATCAAGACCACCAAGAAGGTGACAGTCGATGGATGGGAAAAGGAAGAAGAGGAGGAGACACGGAAACTCCCAACTACGAGGCGTCAGTTGGAGCACATGCACCTGGTCTTTCGAACCAACCTCCTCATGGCCATCCTCTCTTTTCCCAGCATGCCGAAGCTGAACATCACCCATAGGGACCTAGAGGACTGGTACCGATGGTTCTGGGGGAAAGACATTGCGGACAGGAGACCGCCTCCCAGTGAACAGGTTCTCCTCTACGCTGAAAGGAACGCATGGAGGGAGATCCACAACTTGGTCTACGGGCGACTGGGCCTCAAGGAGGCCATGGCCCAACTACGTCAGGACACCCTGTTTTGGACCAGAGAGGTCTATGAGTCTGTCGCGCGGCAGAAAGGCAACAAAGGCTCTGGGCCTGACTCCCAGCCAAGTCAAAGGGACGCCAACCTTCGTGGTCACCAACTCAGCCACAATGGAACAAACAAAAAGGGTCCCCCAAAGGGGGTAAGGCCAAAGGGGCCATGGGATCCGGAAAAGGGAAGGACTCTGAATGGCCTTCAAACTGGGCCAAGATCTCACCCAAGGGAGTGCAGTACTGCCGTGACCACTTCCTCAAGAAGAAATGTCCCGGGAACTGCGGACGCTCCCACAACTGTCCGGTCCTCAAGAATGGCTGGGTATGCAACGCCGCGCCCTCAGAACACACCCCAGAGCAATGCCCACACCGTTGACTCCTGGCGGACCCGGTAGCGTCTTGCACCGATCACCCACCAGGGTTGATGGACACCCCAACACCTGTCAAAAACCAAGCAACAACGGAACCGGGGGGGTCTCCCCCAGGTTACCCCAACGACACAAGCACACCACATTCACAACAAGAGGCAGTGGGCCGATCACTTGACACAACGGTGATCATGAATGGACAGTCCCTGCTTGGGCACTGTCCATGGCTTTCATCGGTTCCGAACAGGCTGTTGGAACGCCTTGTATGGACCACACAACCCACGGGTAGTCTCCAAGGGAGGGACATACTACTCCTCTACACCGGCAGGAGTGACGGAGGAGCCTTGGATGACATACTCATCCAACAACACCAGGACCTGGCCCCCAGGCTCCTTGCCGTGGACATCCTGAGGCCACCAGAAAAGGGCCCAAACGACATATTGGATGATGAGTTTTACTCAACTCTCTGCTGCGCCGCCGCGAGGGGCCAGTTGTCATTTGTGGGGGGCGGCCCCAACTGCCGGACCTGGAGCATCCTACGATGGTTTCCAAAGCCTGGAGCGCCCAGGCCAGTACGAGGGCGGGATCCCTCCCAGACATGGGGCCTTGACTCAAATTCCCTGGAAGAACAGTTGGACACAGACAAGGACAGTATCCTGCTGCTCCGGCAGCTGGTCATCACTGCCCTAGCCTCAAAAGCCAGGCAAAACAAAGGATTCCACTCGTTCTTGGAACACCCTCGTGACCCAGCTGAGTGTAGTCGGGCACCAACGGCGGAAAAATGTTCATCGATATGGGCCACTAGAGTCTACCAGGAGTGGGCCAAAGAGGTAAACCACTGCCAGATCCACCTGGACCAGTGCAGACTGGGACAAAGGGCACAGAAGAGTACGACCTTCTCAACGGACCTTCCAATTCACCATTGGCAAGGCCTCCAGTGCAACCACTCTGGACATTTGAGGCCAATGGAGATGACCTCCCGGGACCTCAGCAGATACCCGCCAGCACTGATGACAGGGCTAGCAGCAGCAATCATCCAGAGCATTCCAAACACAGGACATCAACCCATCGGGTGCCAACAGGAAGGGGAGCCTCCAGGTCGGACGGACCGCTCCTCATCGGTACCCCTCTCCCAGACGATGACTTTGGATGACGACCCGATCATCGTTCAATCAGGCTTCAAGACTAGACCTTTACGGGACGGAGGAGGTAAGCCCTCAGCCGGGAGACGACCTCCCCCGCTCAGACCTCAGTCCAAGATCAAGCACATTGGAGACTCCATTAGCCACCTGGCAAAAGGATGTGCACAGGACGTCCAACAGTCCATCAACAGGGGTGAAAGAAAACACCCGTTCCCGAAGGAACTTCTTCAGGAGACACGACGGGCCATTGCCCAAGGGATCGGGCTGGACTACCAAATTGCTGAGGAGATGGAGCCAGGCCA
Source organism: Cladocopium goreaui (assembly GCA_947184155.2). NCBI lineage: Eukaryota > Dinophyceae > Suessiales > Symbiodiniaceae > Cladocopium > Cladocopium goreaui. The sequence continues at coordinate 62,092 of CAMXCT020003527.1, forward strand.
GCCGTTCTATCTGAACCTCATCTCAGCCTTAGCGGAAGCTGGTGGAGATGCAGATGCAGCCTACCCCACAAGGGTTGCCAAGGGAGTCCCCTTAGGTGTCACCACACCCACCTGGACGTCACCAGGCATATGGCCTACCAAG